>DWNY01002443.1:0-11070 GCA_018250635.1 Telegonus apastus | reverse complement strand
GTTTTATGGCCAAAAATTCACGTTCTTTACAGCCAATATTCAATTTTTTATTTCCTGTTATATCCTAGTGATATAATAGGAAATAAAATATGGAAAATATATGGAAAATGGCCATCGTGAAATATTTTCATATGGAAGAGGATGATGATGAGATAAGTCCGGTAAAGTAATGGAGGACTTTACTGGGACTATGTGGAGTCTTGGAATCAACACGAAAAGATACCTCTCACTGCATTATTTTACTTTCCTACACATGTGGACGTTATCATGCGCTTCATGATAAATCTCCCACTATTTTTACACATAAGTTACGACTATAGACAAGTTTTGAATAATAACATCATGCAACGAAACAGCATATTGATAGATTTTTCATATTCAGCTATTTATACCATTGATAAATTACCAATATTATTGCTCTAAAGGTGTAAGGTTAAAAGTTAATAATCAATACTTTTTTCAATACTACTTACAAGTACAGTATCTATACATTCTATTCGATAACATGTCCCTACAGGCTTAGTAATTGGGTTTTGGGTTTTACAAAATTTGTAATTGATTTATGAAATAAAAAATACACATTCAATTTATAAAAATAAATATATTTAAACATGTGCCGTCCTTAAGGGCATGAAGTCTCTTAAATATTTTACAACAAACATTTTTTGTCATCAAATTTATACTGGCATATTATAATGCTATAATCAATGGAAAATTACTAAACATACTTCATTTAAACATTTGTACATTAACTGTAATAAATTTGTTAGAACCAAAGTATCAATAAAACATAATGCTATTTAAGATAGGTCTATGGCATTTAGCTTCAAAATCATGTAAGAGTTCATCCAGGTCATTGTCTAAGTCATCACTCTGAGCCATCTTAGTCACCATATCGCTTATCAGAAATGCTCCGATAGTAGCCTCTTCATGGTTGTCTTGAATATCAATATTCACAACATGTACTGGCTGGTTGTAAATAGACCGCCTCGAACAAAACCACTCAATCACTTGATCATAAACTCTTTCTTCACAAGTGATAATCACATCAAATCTCTCTGTTGATGCCTGAAATCTTTCCGGACATGGTTTTATCCTTCTGTTTCTGTCTAACATGTGTAGTAGACCATTCTGAGTATAATATGTTTTATCCTTCTCCAGTAAATCATTATAAATATCGTCGTAGGGGATTCCAAATTCGTAGCAGTTCGGACGATCAGCAGAAGCACCGGGTAACTTTACTTTTTCACCAGTACCAAAAGATTTAACTTTAAAACCCTTTTTTACAAGAAATGCATGAGCTTCCATGCTCCTGTTCATGTTCGATGAACATACAACGGCGATGTATATGTCTGCCATCGTTAGTTTCAGGACCAAATCCAGTGAACAAGGTTCATTTCCCTCGTCAGCATAACACTTTCCAGTTTACAAACAAAATCGCTTTTTATCACAGTTCATCTGCAATTTGTAAAATAGAAATCTGTACAAGACTACTACTGCTATACTTTATAAGAGACACCATATATTACTTCAACTATTAAATCTATTTTTAGTTGTAAATTCGGTCAAATGATAATAATTTTGTAAGAAATCAAAGATCAGCTTTCTTTTGCTATATTTTCTTGACAATCAGTTACGTACGAGTAAGTGTTCGACATCCGACGACGTCAAACGAGCCGAATTCGAAGCTTTGTCTATGGTCTAGGTATGGATGTCAACCAATAATTTTAAATATGTTTTACGATAACGGATTCATATCCTTTACAGCCAATCATCATTTATTTTATCTAACGCCCCCTGTAAAAACAATAGTACAATGAATTTAAAATGTACAAATAATATTGAACTTGACAATTTAATGAAATATTTTTGTTACAAAATTATTATGAAATATTTCGTAATTTACGAATATTGGCTGTAATTGAATTCATAGCCGTAAAACTAATAAAAGGAAAAAAAAGAGACAAACGTCAAGAACTTTGACGTTGGTCAAAGTCAGCCCGCAGGCAACCAGCGGCATTTTACACTTTTACAGAATATTAACCTATAGCCAAAAAGTAAAATAATAAATACGGCCTGTAGCCCAGGATAATAAGATTGTATTATTTTAATTGTTTTTAAATATTTTTGAGTGAATAAAATTGTCGGATATCTTTCAATTGAACGGTAGTTCTTAAGTTACTTTTAGTGTTGGATATATAATTTTCTCTAAGTTTAAGTACCGAAAGATAATGTTTCGAATTATGCGACGGGGTTTTCTTCATAAACATTTCAGTATAAGTGTGCCTACGCAAACGTTCCTTACAAAAGAGTACAAATGTATTGATGCTTGGAATTCTCAAGTCTCCTCGCCATTATTAGAGAAATTGAACTTGCACGAGTTCTACAACATATTAGACCAAAACTACACTTCCAAGGGAGTCATCAGTGCTATCGATGTGGACATGTTCGCTAATGCAGTTAAAGATCCGAGTTACATTGAAGAGCTGAGAGACCTGTTAAACAAACTCCGACTCTCTGCTGAGACGGGTAACACATTAGACTCCACTCATCACGCCACCATCAGAAAGTACTTAGAATACGGCGATTTAAAAGAATTGGTGAACATTTTAAAAGAACCCCTCAATTTTGGACTATTCCTAGATTTTTACACTGCAAATATTTTGTTGAATAAGTTAATAACATCTCAGAATTATAACGTTGCTGCTGAAGTTGCCTCTGTTGTCATGTTGCAAGAGGACTTCTCAAATGAAATAACATGTTCTTTGTGTCTATATGCAGCATATAAGCACCTAACGACTGTGGAACCCCAAGTTAAACCACCACCTGTACAAGAAAACAAAAAAGTTGAAGAAAAGAAAATAAGAATCAAGTTTTTGAGAAATGAATATTTTGATGACCATTTCGATATCACAGACCTTTATTTACTATCTGGGAAAACATTAGTATTGATATCTAAAAGGGTAAATGATAATATGAGCAACAACTTACAAATTATCGGTTGGTTGTGTTATAAGAAGTATGATAAGCTTTTGGAGACTTGCAAAACAATGAACAAAGCTTCAACATTTAAATTGTATAAAGAAGTGATTGAAATAATACAAAAAGAGAGTAGTGAAGCAGATGATGATACCAAGGCCATATTAGAAAATTGCACATCTATTTTAAGCACAAGCCCTATGGTAGATATTTCATTAGAAGAATCTATCAAGATATCTATTGAAAATGCAATCAATAAAGTGCAAAATAAAGACATATCATCCCAACAAGAGGTACGTATAATCCAAATGTTATGTAATTTGGAAATGTATGTATATATTTTTTTTATTATGGTATGGATGTAGCGAACAAGAATGTCTATCTGACCATAAGTAGCTGCTGCTACTCATCTTATCTATAATCGACCACTGTTAGGTTTATTTCTACCCAAGGTCTGTCACAGTAGCCTTGTTATCCCTGAGTACTAAGCTGGAAATCGTCTTGTTAGTTCCCCCTTTACCCTTAAATCAAAGCACACACAACACAAAGTTTTTATAAACTGAAATAGATTTAGTAGTGTCTGAGTTGATACACAGGATTCCACAACCATGAACAAATTTTAGGAATCAAGGGTTGTAATTATTCATTTGAAACATTAGAATATCATATCTTCTACAGCTGAATACTTTTATATTCACTCTTAGGATTTTCTTAGTAATAGTATAAAGCTGAAAGTTAGTGAGGCTGGATGGATAGCAATATGGATGCATGGATGTTTGTTACTCTATAACTTCAAAAGGAACAGAGCTAAACAGATCTGGATGAAATTTGGTACAGTAGATTATGTTCTGGTATACGATATAGGATCCTTTTATCTCTTTTATCTACATCTTTTTTGTTTTTCGTCCTTTTTTTCTTTTTTTATCCTTTTTGTCCTTTTTCTCTCTTTTCTTATATTCTTTTTTCTTTTTTATCCTTTTATCTTTTGTTCTTAAACGTATAACATTTCAGTTATATGTATGTCATGTTACATTTTTTTTTTATAATTGCGAGTGAAACCGCGGGCAGGTCTAGTGAATATATAAAAGTAACGTTTCGTACGACATTGAACCACTGCGCGCACGCATCGCGCGCACGTGTCAACGGCCGCAGGTGCGCAGTGTCGTTGGCCGGCGCGCTCATTGTTCGCTCCACGACCCTATGTTTCCTTGGTTTTATGCCCTCCTGTTGTACTTAAGGGTTGCGAGAGCTTGCAATGTCATTTCTGTTTAATTGAAGGCTATTAAAGATTTTTGATACGTCCCTTTTTAGGCTAGTTTTCTGATTTAAATAATTTTTCGTGCGCATAGTTTTAAGAAGAACGATATTTCATATGCCAAATTACTTTAGCCTTTACTGTGAGTTTCTTTTTATTATCTTCTATTCACTATATTTTTAAATAGTATTTAGTTACCTGCTAGGTATGCAGATGGTTCACTTCGCCGGTGAACTACTAATGAAATTAGTAAAACATACATGTTATAAAGGCATAAAGAAACGTTTACAACGAAACAATTATGATAATTAGAATCACAAGTCCGCTTAATGCGAACAAGTCGGACAAGAAGTTTCGCGAACCAAAACTAAATTGTGCATTGCTCCGAGCAGTGGTTGTAAACATTTTTGTCGATCGAAATGCATTAGACATTAGGTACCTTGGAAATTAGGTTTTGTCCGTTAAGTCGACAGACCATTAACCATCATATTTTAAATGTTTACCAATTCGATGTCTTCTTGTTTTACACTCAATTAAGATATAACAATAGTTCAATTATAAGACGTGATGTGACAGGCGAATTAAATTGTTTTATCAAAAATAATAAATGATAGTCAAAAAACATTATTTGCATTATTCATAGATTTTCAATTTGAAGCATAGGATTTTAGCCAATGTTGAATACGATCTGCTCTCTCTATATGGTTACAAATAAGTTCAGAATAAAATTAATTTGGAATGCAGGTGTGCGTCCACGAACAGCTGTGCAGACCTATAATCTATTTATTATCTGTGCACTATAATGTCACCTGAGCACTCAGTGGAATATAATAACACGCCGCCGAACGGTTGATAACCCCTGACGTAGACGGTCAGTGTACCCGGCTTGCCCTACGAATGTTCTTTGTATCGGATACTTAGTAATTTCGGTTTCGTACGAGATGTTTCTTTATTCATGTCTGCCGTGTGTTTGGGTCGTAATTTAGGTACTTGCAGACTTTCATGATATGATACCATTATATCATATCTATTGTTTAAAAGAAACAGCACATTAAGTCAGAGGTATTTATATCTAAATAGATTCAACTTTACACAATTTGTATACTAGTATACATTACCGAGTATGTGGTGATGTATGTTCCTGACCTCTCCCAATTAGGAAAAGAGACTTGCGCCCAGCTGTGGGACATTAAAATGGTTGTAGCCGAACATGATACGCACTACAGAAACGTAGTAGGTAGGAAGTAAATATATTTCGCCTTTTATTGCTTTCAAGATTTTTAAGCAATATTAAAATTGTGCTTTCAGAGAGCGCTTCAAGCCACGTTTACGTAATGCCTTTTTTCTAAAGTGTCATCTTAATCCTTTGAGAATATACTAATCCCCATGGCGTTTTATATTGTTCAATCAAAACGAAAATTATAAATGGCCAATTGAAATTGTTAATCGCAATAATGACTCATTGAATCCAAAGTTAAAACAGCAGCTTTTCGACAACGGAACTTATCTGCGTTCAGGCTCAACAGGCGGTAAAGGCTTCCTGCCAGAAAGTTTCAACATTCATTCCCACCCCGCCCTCAGAACGTTCACACTTTATATTCCACCCTTAACGCGGGTGCGACACGTCCTTATTCACGCCTTTATCGCCGATTCGATTCGGCGATAGAATACAGATATGAAATTTATTAGAGCCTACTTTGTGCCTCAAAGAGGTTATCGCGGCGTGAAGACAGCCTAAATCTCAGGTGTGGCTTTGTACTCGTGAACTAGATTGCTTCTTTCCAATCTCGCATATTAAATTTAACTGTAATAAGGCGTTTTGCTGTTCACAGTGAAATTTATTTGAAGTCGACTTTAACTGACGTCAGCGTGAAGTATACTTGAAATGGACTTCAGTTACAATTTATACCACATTTTTAAATTGGTGTAACAAGCTGGCATGCATTCCACCTGATGGTCATTGGCCACTACCGCTCGTAGACATCTGTAAACAACTTTTTATGAAACAGGGATTATATATAAAGTCAAACACAAATGCATTACTACTCAGAAAACTGCGATGGTCGCTACGTACCCAGACCCTTGCATCGAAACGCAAGAACTGCTTCCCACTATAAATAAGTGAAACTTTTAAAAAAATCATATCAAGGAATCGACACTACAAAAAACAAAAACATATCCCACAGGAACAGTGAATTGTTCCGGGTTAAAAGTCTTATGTTATTCTAGAATGTAATTTATCTCTGTACCAAATTTCATCCAGCTCCGTTTAGTCGTTTTGAAGTTATACAGTGACAAACATCCATCCTCACAAAACTTCAGCTTTATAATGCCAGTAACATATTGATTAATTAGCTCAGCTTTATTTGTTCCCCTTCGGAAATATCGTCGCCTACATTTAGGTATATATAGTAATAAGGTTATAATAGCTTGTTTTACTTGACGGATATTATGAAGGAGGTACTCGGGCAGTCTACAAGAATAATAACCAATTTGTGACGTACACGCATAGTAGTCTCGATTGCATTCGAACCACTAAGTTGAAATTACTTTGCGCATTAGGGTTGTCGCCTTTTGTTTAAAGATTTTTTTTTTTTGTAAAAATCATTAGGAACTACCACTATTATTATAGTATCTACTTTAGGAAAAATATCAAAATATACTACTTAATTGACATATGCTTTTCTGAAAACCCTGTTTGTTTCGCCGACTGGACTCGTTAAGAGCATTAAGGCGACATTTTTTTTCTTAAAGCGCTTTTTTTTTCACCGTTGTATTTTTAAATATTGGAAATATTGGATGGCCGCCAAAGTATAGTACTTGTCCTACTATATTATTCTTTGTTATATTTGTTACAATTGACTAAAATATATGTCTAGATATTATATTATGGTACGCGTGGCAACCGTAAACCGAATCGACCTAATCATGATACATTAAATCAGCATAATACATCCAGCAGCCGGAATAAGATTCAATTAGGACGAGCCTAGTAATAACCTATAGCAAGACGCATTACACGCTGTAAGCTGGGCGCCTGGTAATGGGGACTAGTGAACTGACCAATGGCTACGTGCGTACTAGAGTTGCCAAGTGTCCCGTTTTGTACGGGACATCCCGCTTTTCAAGGGTCTAGGGACATAACCATTGTCAGTGGCGTCTTGCCGTCAGGTAGACTGCAGGCTAATTTGCTACTTCGAAACTATAAAAAATGATCCGAGTTGCACATAATCACTCTATGAAGACCTGGTCACTATATGACCGGATAAATCACTAAACGTTGGTAACTTGGTATTAAGCAATATGAGAAAAATGAAAAAATAGATATTTTAAGTTATAAATAGCGTCAATGAATAATGAATTAAACCACGATTTTAGTTTAATTTCTACGAGTCTAGCAAGGCAGTTTAATTTTAGGATAAAATTCAGTTTTATATACTACATTACCAGTAATATTAGCGAAGCAATATATTAACCCTTAATTTAAAACAGACTTGGTTTTTTCCCCCTAAATCCCGTTTTATTATACCTGTCCCGATTAAAAACAAATCAAACCTGGCGACACTAGCCTATTAACTTCCATAGATTTGACATACAACCCTTATGTCAATGGAAATAAAATCCAAAACGCTCTAATTCTATTCCCAGTTAAACGGTATCGTGGTAATTGGAAGTTAGCAGTCGGCAATGCTTCTACTTTCCACCGGAATCGCATCAATCTAATAAAATCTGTCTAACGTTTGCTGGTAATATGCGATTATTTGCGAAAACAACATGCGTCGGGTAATGGCGTAAGAAATTGAATTGGAATTGCGTAATGTTAACGTAATTTGGTTGCATCGAGAACAGATGATATCTTATGGTAACCATAGATTTATTTCTTATCTGCCTGATTCATTTATTCCATGTTTTTTTTACTTTTGTAATAAGGTCAGGTTTAAACTACGGTACCTAATTTAGCCCCGGACTATGGAGTCTACGTTTGACAAGTTTTTGTAATAAGACTGTTAAAGTTTTCTTACAAGAAGAATTTCATAATATTTTTTGTACATTTTATTATTTAATTAATAAAATTATTTTAAAGATAGTAGATACGATGCATGTGCATGATGCATTCATGATATATATTGAATGTTAATTTTGAATTATTATATAGGGAAAAAATATTCAATACAAGTTAAAAAAAAATCGTTCGCGTGTTTATTTATAACAGCTTATAATTATTTTGCTTGTTTGTTGCCTGTCAATTGTCAGAGAATACAACAACAGTATGGCATTTCGCGCTATATAATTTGGCAGATGTTTTGTTAGCAATTTCATAGCGCCATGCGTGCACGCAATTGAGTCAAACTTTGTCACATACCTAAAATTTTAGTTTATTTTTAGAACCACTAGAACTAAGGGCATAGTTAATAGCACTGTTCAAATGTGAATAATATGTAGACTGTACACATTTTTGTGTACGGTACAGAAAAAATATAGCTTTCACTCTCTAAGTTATCCTTCAACGCACAAAATATCTTAAAGATTTCCAATGCAGCTGTAGGATTCTTATCACACATTTAGCTAGTTCTAAAGAAGACGCAACGCATCTTGAAATAGTCGTGGTCAATAACAATTCGAACGCATCCACCGCCGCGGCACGGTCGGCGTCGGAAATGTGGGAATGGCGTAATTTGGTTGGTGTCGTGACCGGCACGACCGTGGGAACGTGGCACTACCGTTGCGCTTCGACACAAGCATGGGTTGAATATAAAGATAATTAGGCCAAAGATGCACAGGCGACTCGATCGGTGTTGAAAACGTCTAAGGGCGGCGCGGTTTTGTGGTTATAGGAAAATGATGTTTGCTGGACAATTTATTGAATTTGTAGGATAATCTGACTAGGTTATACATATAATTCATTCAATTTTGTCGTTGTCAAAACTTTTTGTAATTATATAACAATTAGTAAGAAATATACTTGTTAATAGCAAATTGAGTCAGCTAAAACAAAAAAGAAAACACTATCAATCCATCAACTGTAAAGGTATCATCTCATAAATGTCTTTCAACACAAATTTTACAAATCTGTCAAATATAAAGCTCCCGCGTGAATCAATTCTACGCTTCAGTCAGACTGAGTCGTACAACAACCCACTTTAATGCATACACGTGTAGATTTACTATTTGATATTTGTAAATAGCAAAGTTCTTTGTGATATGATTGCAGTGACACTAACGCCACATCCGTTTCTGCCTTATAGCAGTAGTAAAGGTGTACTTTACATATACAAAGATAGTAAGGAGACATTTCAGAATAGCTTCATGAATAACGGCGAAATGGTGACCTAATTTAAATACGACCTTTGTTATAATTAAAATCGGTTCGAGCTGTCCACGGTCCATTACTCCACAAGTACTAACAAGGAGTTCACCACAACATAGGTAGATTACAAACGAAAAGCCCATTCGTTACTCCCACTACATAAAAAAGCCAGCAAACGTCAATACGTCCCGACATTTCGAATCGACGTAAAAATATGGCATTCGCATTTCTGCAGCGTTTTTTTCCGCTTTGTTTTTTCTTTTTTTTTTTTGTAAACCGCGATCAAAAACACTTCCAACTTCCATTAAAATATACATCTCGATGTACACACATGTGCATCAGACGCAATCTAGGACTGCTTTGTCCTACTCGCAATCTCAATAAACCAGCGCTTTATTCCCCACGCCCTCGTACCCCCCCACGGGGTGGAACGGGGGATGGAGTGCTATTAGGGCGTTTTTATATCGGACTTATTTCCGCATTTATTTTTTTGCACTCAAATCTGCGGTTACTTGCATGGTTTGAGGCTATTTCTGTTTTAATATTGACATATAAACATTGAGTACACCGTCTTCTTTATCGCCAGGATTTTTGTAAAAGTAATACAGCAACCAAGTATTAAGGACGCAATATTAAGCGCTTATGAATAACAAGCGCAAAACAATAATCGTTTAAATAACTTATACAGTTAATAATAAAACGACAATGTTCTACTCGTGCTGTGTTGCATGTACCTCATTAGCTTTAATGAAAAACTTCATCAAAATCTCATAAATGGAGTAATGAAAATGTTTTTCTAGTACGTTGAAACATTGCATAAAATACACGCTGTTTATCGCCCAGTGCGTAAACGGCCTTACGGCGAGGGCGTTTCAAGATGCCTTTCCGATGCCGCTTGAGGATGCTCGGAGGCTCTATAGATGTCTACAAGTAATTGTTGTTCTGTGTGTCTGTTCTAAACACAGTTTGATTTTCTCTATCTTAAATGACATTTAACATGAAGTATTTTTATGGATAGAAAGAATATTGTTGAATACTAAACGTCATACATACTCTTTATATTAGCTATTTGGTATTTACTGTTATGTAAATAAAAAAATGCCATTTAATTTACACAGACGTTAAACTTTAATCAGTCATGCAAATGAGTATTGTAACTACGTGTAATTTGAGCTTATTGTATCTGTTTAATTTTTGTCCAATATTTTGTTTATGTTTTTTTATGTTTTTGTTGGGGTTATTATTTGAATTGCATTATAGATCATATAGTTTCTTAGTTGGTTTGAGCGTCAATCTTTTATTAATCCTAAAAATCTTCACCGCCTTCTCGCTGAAGACTCATATACCTTCCTATATACCTTTTACTTTTCTTTTGTTACTACTTTTCTTTTGTCAAGTCTCGGTGAGCATACTTACAGTAGCTTTTCGATTTTTATGCTGTCTTAGTTTAATTAAATTCCGGAATATTTTCTCTTACTTACTCAAGAAACAAAATTCAGGTTCCAAGTGGAAGTAGTTTTACTGATAG
>DWNY01002442.1:0-11070 GCA_018250635.1 Telegonus apastus | reverse complement strand
AAAATATATGATTTTCCTAGAACCAGGAACATTTTGACAGGCTTGTTTCAACTCATCCTATGTTCAGAAGTTCTCAAACTTCTCTTAAGACCTCTAATAAGGTTTAATTTCTTTTATTCAACGATGATACTGAAACTGATGACCACTTACTTTCTTAAACAACTGAAAATCAGCTTCCATTAATTTTGTCTAAAACTAACATCGCACGTTTGTAATTGAATTAAATCTTACCTAAGATATGCGTCTCAGGACACCTGCAAATGACTAAGTAGTGTGATTTGCCGGTCCTAATGTTCTGCAACGCCAGCAGAGACCAGTCTCGGGGCGCGCGACACTCTCGCATCTCTGACACCGCCTCGCAGGTCTTCACTAGTGTCACGGCTTTCTTCGCATACTGAAATGTAGTAACGATACTTATAAATTTTGTAACTAAAGTAGTCAACTAGCATGCAGTCTATTGATAAATGGTCACTACCGACTATACAATGAACATAAAACGAGTCATAGGACGTTCTAAAGTCTACTGTTTTTTGCGACACCCATGATACTGAAACAACAGCGAGAAAAACCGAGAAATAACAAGATAAATAAGTATCTCGGTATTGACTCTTAGTGATTAAGTTTTATAAAAAGATTAGCTACATATATTTTAAAATGCTATTATAATTTTAGTGCTTATTTCAAAAGATTTGTATCATCATAAGATATAGGTATAAATGACACATACGAACTAACTTACAGCACTGATGTCTTTACAAAATAACTCACCTTCTTCTTGGAATCAGTGGTGAGACGAGTGGTATGTAGATCGTCAGCGTTCAGGCTCGCAGAACAAGGGTCCCGATACCGCGCTGGGCATGCGCAGAGCGGCTGTGTATAGTTCAAACGGACGTACACAGCGTTGCACACCTAGAAGTACAAATCAATCCATACTAATGTTTAGGACCCCTGGTTTAAAAAATAACTAATACGGCGATGGATATGGAAATGTTTCATAAATAAACAAAAAATCATGACAGGAAAATCACAGCTTAAAGACCGGTTACCAACAAAGCGATGGACGAAAGAGAGAGATCTTTTGTAAATAACTAAATTTATTTACTGAACGTACGCCGTAATTATGGTAATAATGATTTATCGTTGATTTAAGATAGCTATATCTTCGCTTTCGTATATAACGAATGTATTATACAGTAGTAAAACAAATGATATAATGAAATAATGATGTTATTATCAACTCAATCAAAA
Source organism: Telegonus apastus (assembly GCA_018250635.1). NCBI lineage: Eukaryota > Metazoa > Arthropoda > Insecta > Lepidoptera > Hesperiidae > Telegonus > Telegonus apastus. The sequence continues at coordinate 9,822 of DWNY01002442.1, read as the reverse complement.
CTTATAGGTTTGTTAAACTAAAGAATATATTTAACAGTTTAACACTTGGCCTAATTCATGATTTTAATATGAAGTTTCGATATTTCTTAAAACTTAGTCAACTAGAAATTAAGTCACCTACATTTTAGAAACATTTAGGCTAAAACATGAAATTTCGTAGAACGTTAAAGGCTTTACTTATTTATTTGCTTACGTAAAAATGCTTACCTGTTGAATAGCACATTCGGGCAATAAGTAAATGTGTTGATTGTGGGGATAGTAGTGGTATTTGGTCGGCTTTGCCAATACCGACGTTGAGCCCGCGGGAAGAGGTACGGTCTGAAATGAAAATACAGATGATTAGATACTATGTAGGTACTCGTATATTCATTTGAGAGTGCTTCGCAAGGAAGCTTATTCGCATTAAAAAAAAACCGCATTGTTAGCAACACGCATAGATAAGATACCTACCTACTTTTCACCAATTATGATGTATGTAGGTAAAACAAACGAAGATAACTTAGCGATGTTTAACTTTATTAAAATTTATTGATATACGCCCGTTCATGATAAATAAATACAGCTAGATAATAGATACTACGCTTAAGTAGCTTAGGGGCTTAATAAAAATCTGCAGTCTTTTTATCGGAAAAAAATCTGAGTTGATGAGTTTTTTTTATAACTCGCCTTAAACCCTTTTCTTCTCTGCCCTTTGCCCTAAAGCTAAGTAAAAAGTGGGTGACCCTTTATATGCCGGAGTTTATACGGCTAACTCTAAATCATGCATTTTACTTTAGGGCAATTTTATGAAAGCTCACGTGACAGGTACACAATTAATGCTCCATGAAAGAGGAAACAAAAATGATAACCGACCTTATGAACCCGTTCATTCTTTCTGACAGATTGTCAACCCTAATCACGAATTGAATTAGAATACCGCGCGTTTTAATATTTGGTCTCATACATTAATGGACACAAGTAAAGCGGTAATGTTCTCGTGTCATTAGGTAAAGCCACAATTGTGTGAATCTTCTGAGCGACGTCATTGACATCTCATTCTGGGCTGTTGTGAGAAACTCCAAACCGCAATTCGTATTAAACTATGTTTTTCACATGAACGTGCCATTGAGTTATTATACATAGAGTAGGAGACCCATAGGCAGGTTATTAAGTGGGAGTGTCCAACAAAAAATAAAACAGGGATGATGATAAACCTATAATTATCTTTGTCTAGATATCTGTCTAGATAGATACCCTCGTTTGCTTTCTCTTTCTTTTCGATGGACATATTTTAGGCTGGCTATCTTACTCTATGTATAATAACTCTATGGGACGTGCACCTACTTCAAAATTAACTGCCACTTTCCCAGGTGACATTTTTCATAGTCAATGTCAATGTCATACCTTGTCGGAGGTCTTAAGGCTAGTTTGAAAGCTCTAACATGGGTTGCCCATGCGCACTAATGCATAGGTAATAATCTAGGTATTTTTAGTAATCGTGTAAGAGTGCGACGGAGTATACTCCAATCTTCCCTCGGTTGTGGAAAGAGTGGCCCAGTAGTGGGACACAAAAGGGATTTCCGTCAATTACATTTTAAGCTACTATTTTGTTCCAATGTAAAAATATAAAAAGTCGGCATTCGGACGGAAGCCCGCTCTCAATCCCGTTCTAGATAAAAATGCACACATGCACTGTGTTTACGTGTATACTTTATGGTCATGCAACCTTTGTTTCGATCGTTACGTAGTTACGTACACGGGTTATTATACTGTTAAACGGAGATTATCTTTTATTATTATCTCATTTGGAACATAATATCCTCTACAAAACGCTGGTTAATTCGCTGGCTCCAGCGTGAATGTATTAAAATTGCGTCGGCTGTGGTAAATGTATAAGTAATGCATTTATTTTTCATCTGTGTACAATGGAGAAATAATAGATAAAAGTACATTGGGTACAGGAAATATTAACTTACTATTTTCGTTAATTTGTGCGGTATGAGAAGTACACAATGTGTGGATAATTTTGAAACTTTACATAACTAAAATGAAATTATAGATGTATATGTTAGCTGTAATGTGAAAGAACTAGGTATTTAAAAAAACTTTTTCTACAGTGTTTCATTATCTTTTTTTTTTTAAATAAAGCGATGGAGTTTTTAAGCAATCGTAACGTAACATCTTTTAGAAACAAAAAAGCGAGGATTAATACATTTTATTTATTTATTGTGAATTCCTCACCACACGGAGTTACGGTCGTACTATTAACAAAAAATCTAAAGATAACATCGCTACACAACAACAATCGAAATGTGACTGTTACATTTGAAATTCCGCCTGACAATTCGCTATATTACCAATTACTATGTTCACCTGCTGTGCGATTTAATTTTGATATAAATCGATCCTCATCGATCATATCTACTCCAGTGACCCGTATTGACATCCAATAAAGTGCGAACAAAGAACCTTTTGTCCGGACCTTAAACGTCGCTCAATATTAGCAATCGTAACAGTTTCTTTTCTAAGAAATCTTTCTATTAACAGTTTTAGTTTGCCAACATTGTTTTCGGACATACAATGACAAGGGTTAGACAGCAGTCGCTTAACATGTTTGAGTAATCACTTGTACTACTGTAAGCGAACAATCTTCTTAAGGTAAACGATGTACCTGGTAGGTATTAAACGAAATATCGAATAAGAGCCATTGAATTGTAAACGCTATATTGACACTTCTGTCTGCTGTTAATATATTATTTCCTATTGTTCAGTTGTTTGAGTTGAGTTTGTAACCAGTATTAACATTATCAATGCTAGAGACATGTCTGAAATTTATGAAATTCTCAAAATTCTAATAATTCTGGTCAGTTCTAGGTTTTTATTTTCATATTTTTCATAGTCGTTGAAGCAAATTATAAACTTAATATAGGTCCTATACTCAGTACCTACTATTACATTGTCATTACCTAACAAAAAATTGAATATGGCCCAAATATTCTTTATACACTTGGTGTGTTTTGGAAGTTTATGCCTGAGACGCCAAACGTTATCCTGTACGACAATAGGCTACACCATGTAGTTTCTATAATTGTCCTGAAATTTCATATACTCACAAATATCCCACATGGTAATTCATTGTTTAATATACTATCAACACGTTTTTCATATTTAGTCTCCAATAGGACAAGCCTTTCCTTTATATTGATTCAAGAATTGATAGACTGCAATAAAGCCTGTTGGACCCCGGAAACGTGGCACAGTATATGGGGAATGTAATAGAATCGGATTTGCCACACGTTCAGTCCTTGTAACGGCTGCTCCATTCAAAGCGTGAACAGTGACAAATTCGAATGAGATTCCATTATGTTGCACCTGCTTTGTTATTGAATTGTTATTTTGTTATTGAACCGTTATTGTTTTAATACTTAATTCAATCGCTTCAAAATGGACATTATCGTATTTAATTTTTTCAGTATCTTTCAAATATATTTCTAATACGTCAGAATCAATACACTTTACATTATGTGTGTACATCCAGTACTTTTATATTACCCAAATCAAACTTAATATTATCTTTGCTTACTGGTTCTTCACGTCTAATTCGACTTTTCTCTTAATTAACGACTTGTGGATTGCCTTCGTTTGTTAAATCACGAACCGTTCCGATTTAGGTAGTTTATTTTTTAACTTCGTTACCTACGAAGAATTTTATTGTGTCATCAGTTCCGATTTCCTCACAGCTTTCACTTCACTATTAGTGGATGTTCCACGTGCACTGCAATTGAGGTAAGTTGTTGTTAATTAATTCATTCGTTCAACGATTTGTTTTGTTAATCAAGTTTACAAATACAATGGAGCGATTCTCTTGCAGCGCAATTTAGTCTAGATGCCATTGTCTGGACGGTTAGTTTATTGTTTGGTTTGAAACTGCTCTTTCTGACCGCTCGTAGGTACCGTTCTGATTCCGTCTAAGATAAGAGGGAACGACGAGTCAGGAGAGGGCATCAAGACTAAGTCCCCTGATTTATATTTTTCGAGAAATAAAAAATAACGCCGGACGTCACGTTCGAGTTGAATGATCTAAACGGTCGTCTCACAGATTTGTAGCGACTTTTACTACATTTTAGAGAAAATGAGTACAGCATTGTCTTTGGTTCAGATGAGTATGCGGTAAAGTGATTTGCTGTCGAAGACCCGTTACGTAAAGCAATAAGGTCAATGTCGGGATAAAGTGAGATCTCACGATATGTTTACCTAAAACGTTAATCTTTGGTTCGCGATCTTGACATGATCTGAACTTCGTGCAACCTGCAATATGATCGCGATAGAACGGGTCGTTCAACTGTAACGTAACTTATAATGTAATATTTTTTATCTGCAGGATGATACTGATCGCATTACAGGTATTCCTGCTAATTGGGAATGTAATAAAACTATTTCAACTATATCAGGTTGTTGTTTAACGGCGTTATAAATGACGGATGATTGTTATCTTAGCTCTGCTGTATAGGTATTTTGATCATTTATTTTGCTTATCATTTAAACGACACTAATTATCATAAATGTAGCAGACATCTTCATCATTCACATTCACCGCTGCTCGCATGGTTGTATCTTGGTTAGAAGGTTATGTTAATATTATAGATAACAGAGCATGTTGCGATTAGGTACTTAATTACACGGATGATAAATAATTATAATTTTCCATATGTGGCAGCGTCACAAAACACGAACTACATAAAATATTGCCTAAGTACATGCCTTCCTATCTTTTCCATAGTTTAGCTTAAAGGGAAATAAAATGTATCTATCTGTAATTTCAGTCAAAAATTTTTTGAGATCACAATTTGTTCACATATATATTTTTCAGTTTCTCTGTTTGGACGTAACATGGAACAAATTAATCGAACTGGGCACGAATTTCATATAAGTTGGAGCTTCATAGGACGTAAAATAAATTTACCTCACAAATATCTGGGTACCCGAGAGACGCTCGTAAATAATACTCCAGCTGACTTCTGTAGTCTGCTACATGGTAATTTAACTTAACACGTTCATTGCTCATGTATATTTAAATGTAGGTAATCTTCTTCAATCTACATTTACGATGTTTCAATTATAACTTAACTTAACATTACGTATTACGTGTCTTGATGATTACAGTGACATATCTTATGTAGTTACTGCATGGACAGTTTATGTATTTAGTCAACTTTTAATTTAAATGGATCGTTTCTATGTCTTTATTTTCTTATTAGATAATTGATGAGTATAGAGCACATTTTTTTTACTTTATTTTACTTTAGACCTATTTCTAACCCTTCGCGTATTTAAAATATGCACATTAATTGCGTTTAATTGATAGTAATTAAGACATAGCATATAAAATACAACAAATGGCCTGTAATACTAATTTCTAACAGCCTTTATTTAGACGTTGAAACGGTCGCCGGTTCTCTATTTACCGGTTGCGAACACCTGCCCACGAGTGATTGCAGTTTGTGATAATAGATACTTGTCCAATAGAATACAAAAAATCCCTTAGTTTATAAAATAAACAAATGATGCTTAAACTTAAATTTAGTGAACCTCATTTGCAAGGTTCTTAGAATCTCTACTACAACATTTGAGGGTTGATCAAGGAAAAAAAAACTTAAATTAGTTTGTTAGTTATTAACTTAAACAAAGGTATTAAGGTAGACTTAGGCCAAGCTAAACAAATTGTGAGATTTATTTTGGAAACTATATTTTTATATACAAATACAACTTTAAATTTCAATCTGTCAATATTGAATTACAAGTTGACAATAATAAGATGATATTCGGACACGGTTAAACGTTCTTAGACAAACTATTGATCTTGCCTAATGTTTATTTCTATTTTGCATTAATATAACAACAGTATTTGTTTTAATAAGCGACAATGCACCTAACGTATAGTACCAGATATGTTAATTGCTATTTCTTCGCTCTAGTTACACTATCAACAAACATCTTTAATAACGTATTCGTGATGCAACTTGCTCAGCATCGGACGTTAATTCTCTTCTGACAGCTATTCGCTCTGGAAATTGTTATGCACCGAGAGTGTATTAGAATTGATGATCAAAGTTATTCGAGGTAAACCATTTCCTTATATTTACTGATCACGGCATGTGGATGTTTATAACGAGAGACATTAAAATCTAATTTATTATTTGTGAAAGTAATAGAAACAAAGGTCACTTCATAATTTTCTTTAAAAATAACTGCTACGCTAACACGTATTTAACTCTTGCGCCGGGTGTATCAAATGATCAGATATTTCATGCGCTACGGGTGCAAAAACAATTAAACCTAATTAAAAAAACACATTCTTGGTGATCATTATCATCATCAGTCCAGAGACAGGACCATCACTCAAGCTGGGTTGAGGCTTTTGTCAAAATTTTAGAAAACAGTCCACCACGCAGACGGTTTTAGTATTGGAAGATCACACACAAATTAGGGAGTATTATAAAGAACTTAAACATGGGGATTTTTGTTGACGTAAATAATGTATTTGTATAATTAGTTTTACAATCCTTTGCACATTAAGTATTTCCGAATATCAGAGGTCAAAAATTGGAACATTAAATATCCGTTGGCAAAGATGAAACAACTAGTATTTAGAACCTCATACAACGTTCCAATATAGATCTCCTTTGAATAAATAACACTTACTTTGACTTGGTAAACACCTGTCTAACAAAACTCTGCTACAACTTGCTCGGCGCATCTGAGGTTAATTTCGTTCGGATACCCGCTCAGGAATTATGCAGCGAGAATATATTAGAATTGATGATCTTAGTTATCCAACTTAGAGGTAGTTACTCCATAGATGTTAGGCTTGGAAGATTTATGGAGTAATGTTAAACGAGGTCGGACAAGATCAAGTTGTAGAAATTTAACTGCTTCAGCGCTAAGGTAATTATTGGATTTACATTCAGCGTTTGGTTAGAGATTGAAAATAGCTTTGCTAACATTGTTACTTACAAAATACGTTCGTGTAATAATGTACAAATACACGAGCGAATCTTGTCGGCTAAAATAATTGTGTCGGAAATAAATAATGCCACAAATAATTCACCATTTAATTATGCGAAAATGTTTGCATATTCAAATCTGTGTTTCGAATCTTTGTAAATTAATTTAGATTTCAATTTCGATGTCTCGGTAATGAAACTAATTAAATAAGTCGACATTAACTGTTGGTTTACAGTATTAAATGACATTATCAACACGAGGAAATCGTTTAGTTGTGATAAATTAGATCAGAAGCGCAGAGATTGCCCGGTGTAATTATTTATTAGCTTCATCTATCTAAATGTTCACCGATGTAGTGGCGACACTGATACTGCCTTCCGAGTTAACGGTTTCTGTTCATTTTCCGGTAATGATAAAATCGGACTTACTCGGACGAAATTATTTGTAATTTTATAGCATATGAGACCGATAATAACCGTGGTGCCATGTAACTAGGTATATCAAATTTTTCATTATTAAGTCTGGCTAGATTTACAAAATGTGAAAAATAGTTTCTTTTAAATATAATACTTACTAAGGTGCTTATACTTTTTTAACTTCTTGAATTACTACTTAACAACTTGTGCATTTACAATGAAACTTAAATATTAGATAGTATCAACTACACTTACTGCTTATATTTTATTATAATTGTAATAAGATAATACTACAAAAATTGTAACTACTGAACTTATAGGCCTAGGTTAACAAAATAATTTATTGACTTTATTGTACCATAGTTTTTAATCTTTATTTTACAGAAAAAAATGCTAATTGTAAAAAACATACGTGAAGCAACCAACATGTATAAATCCGGAAATCTCACATTATATCAATTTGAACAGCAATCTTTGAAGGATAATACTAGTAGGTAGGTAAGCGATCATCACAGTCGCATTATAATAACGATTCATGAAAGCCACAGTTATAATAGTGGGATAAGTTATGCGCATCGCAAATAGCACAATTAGTGTACTTGAATCGCGCATACTACGAGGATATTGCTATCCGGTCCGTGGCGCACGCAATGCGTTCGTTGGCCGGCCGGCGCACGCTCGAGTTCAGGGTTATACCTTATGCAACTGGTAGCACTTCCGATATGCATATGCATCTACAAAAAGTCATAAACAAAATTCTAATGTATTTGTATTTTTGTACATTATTTGTATTTTTATATGTATTATTTGTATTTTTAAAATAATTGCATTATGTTTATTAAACGTAGATTGGTAAAATTTTTAACCTCATATAAATACTTTTAGTAACATCTGATTTCAGTAAGACGTTATTTTATTGCATAGTTAGAAATATAGGATATTCTCAGTATATGCTCAGTAACAAACAAAAGTTTAACGATCGCAGAAATAAATGTATTTTTCTCGCTGTCTTTATGAAATAAAACTTTATTTTTCTATCAATAAGATAAATTTTCACCCCATCTATGATACTCCTAATCGTGTAAATAGTCCGAAACACAATTTTACCAGCATTGTGTAAGGTAGTGGTATTTTCTAAACATTACCATTTTCAGACGTTTTCACCTTTGTTCTATAAGTAAGTGCCTATATGTGTTTCAAATAGCACAAATATTGCACGTTTCAAGTGCAATATTTATAATATTTAAATTGCATACTACGAGGATATTGCTATCCGGTCTGTGGCGCACGAAATGCGTTGGTTGGACTGTCTGCGCGCATTCAAGTTCAGGGTTATCCCTTATGCAACTGGTACTACTTCCGATATGCATATGCATCTACATGCATAAACAACTTGAAGTGGATATTTCTACAAACAAAATAATTGAGCATTTCTAGGGTACGATGTACTTATTTGGCTAAACAAACACAAAAAAAGGAACAAAACAAAAAATATTTTATTCTTTCCCAACATCTTTTAAGTCTTGTGTTGTAGGTACCTGTAGCTAAAAGCATTGAAAATGACATACACACACGTGGCGTGTATGGAAGGCATAAATACGCATTCATGATGAGTTTGATTTAATTTATGTCTTAATTTCACCATGATTAGCTGTTTTCTGTATAAAATGACACTTAAATGGTATGGTTCACTTTTATTAAAAATACATTGCTGTTCTGGTATAAGTATATTTTTATATTACACGAGAGCATGAAGTCTACACCCAGAATGGTAATGATGCCGGCGGAGTCTTCCACAACCCTTTTTGGTTATGGCAATTCTAATATTCGATATTATGTATTTTATATAGGTCAACAGGTATTAAAGTCAAGTGTAACGCGAGGCATGAAACGTATGCTGAATATCGAATTGTAAACGCATGCATGTACTAAAAAGTATGTTTGAAGGACTCATGCGTCGATATTTAAACAATACAGACGAAGAAAAACAAAAAAATCGAAAACAAAAATACACGACGAACATCAAGGCTTATGGAATCGATGTCATTTAAAAATACACGTCATAAACATATAATAAACACCAGTCCATACCAAAGCGTCCATGACCAACCTCAATGTAGTTTAAGGTTACCCTGACGCAACAAGTATAACTTCCGACTGTCACTGATTTATTTAGACACTTACGCATACCATCTATTACGCGAGATCCCCTATATGGCTCTTCCGTTATTACGTGCCTTGCTGTAACTTATTCTCGGTGGCTATTTATTTACTTGAAGTATGTTTTAATTGACGTAACGAAGACGACACGGATTATAAAATTGTATTTTAGTATTATTTTAGTAGTATTGTATTTTACCTACTTTCTAAGTAGCTGCTTTTTAAATATTATTTTAAATCTAAGTATTTTTACTCGTATTTT
>DWNY01002441.1:0-11071 GCA_018250635.1 Telegonus apastus | reverse complement strand
CACCGTCGTCAGCGCCTCGCGCGCCTCGCCCAGCGACGCCGACACCGACCGGTCCACCGCTGGAACGAAGACAATTCACTGATTAACGATCCTATTCGCATGGAAATGCGCCCACATGAGTATCTTACCGACATGCGTTCGCGGCATGCGTTGTTTTGTTGCATAGATATTTTTCGTGTCATGCGTGCTACACTTACGCTGCCCGCAAAAAGACTGTTGCGAATCAATTCACGTACGCGTAGGACTTGCGTACAGGCATTGATAGGTGAACCAGGAAAAAGGCTCTTATGTGACTAATCCGTTAAATAGACGAAAGACACAGTACATATAAATATGTGAGTTTACTAACGCGACCATTTTTTAACATCAAGCATATGCCACTTATATTATTTGTAGTTGTAGTAATAAAAAAGTTATTGTAAAAGTACCGAAATCTTCTAAACATTTTACATTTTTAAAAATCCAAACTGAGTTCTCTTTGTAAATGACATGCATATATGTAGAACCTATTTAATGTTCATCGTACTGTTATTAATATAAAACGGAGTTGCAACTTACCCATCTTACTAAGCAAACCCACGATGCACTGCTGGTCGGCGGCGTGCAACACGTCCGTCAGGTTGCTCGCGATCGGCAACGCGAGCGTGTGCACGCGTATCCGACGCTCGCCTGGAACGTGCAGCGTTCTCGACTAGTTCACTCGCTCTCTCAACTTTGGTCACATATTATAACAATTTTTGTGTGCTCTTTTGTTATTAAAAATCGCAGACAGAGCGTAGTTGTGTTTAAATAAAAGCTGACGTTTCTATAGTTACTACAATATCTTTGTCTGTTTAATTAAGTACATTTTTAAAACCACATTACTGTATAAATACACTTTGGTCGCATTATGGAATAGGTAATAAAACTACCTTCTCAGCATTAACCTTTTTGCACTACTTATTTCCTGGACATCTATTATTAAAAAATGCTTGCAGTATGTACGTGTTGTATGTACGCGTGCGTGTACAATACACGTTACATAAGTGAAACTTCACGGCATCGAATACGTAACTACCAACCTAGAAAGTTACCCATGCAAAGCCAACACACCTTTGCTGCTTGTGTAGAGCAGCGCCGCCTGGAAGCAGACCTGCTGCAGGTCCGCGAGCGACTCGTCGATGACCAGCTGCAGCCCGAAGCCCGCGTCCGGGGACACGTTCGGCAGCGACAGCAGGTCCGTCGACCGCACGAACAGGTTGCCGTGGAACGTGTGGATCGTTATGCCCCTGGGGACAACGTGGATGACTTGGTTACGTTACATATTTAAACAGGTTGCCGCGGAACGTGTGGATCGTTATGCCCCTGGGGACAACGTGGATGACTTGGTTACGTTACATATTTAAACAGGTTGCCGTGGAACGTGTGGATCGTTATGCCCCTGGGGACAACGTCGATGTTCATTTTACGTTACAGATGATTTTATAACATAAATAGACTAGTACCACCTTTCTAAAAATTATGTCTCCAATATAAAGCCTTTAAATGTAAACAAAATATGTGAATGCGTACCTATGTTAGTGCTTAGTACATAAATGTCAGGATATAAGCTGAAAAATATATACTCTTTTTGTTATGAAAAAAAATAGTAAAATGTGAGAGACCCTATTGATGGGCGCGTATCTAAAATAAAAGGTACACTGACACAACCAGAAATTTTGGAAAATTTACGAAATTTTATTTTCTCAAAATGGAATTGATTACTAAAGTTTTCTTTTGGATTTTTAAATCCAAATAATATTCTAGCAAAATTCCAGTTAGGTAGATACGAAGCCAACCTTTCTTTTTACGTTTTTTTTGTTAACTTTAATCAAATCAATCAACACCTATTTGTGCCTTATAACAGCAGCGTTAAGCCCTGTTGTATTCTGGTTTGATGAGTGTGGTAAGCGAGACATACTTATTCGAGGCGTTCCGACTCAGTCCTTCAGGGGTAGCAAAGTATTTGAGGCCTTATCTGGGGTTGATTACAGATGTCCATGGGCGGCAGTGGCCACTTACTATTATTATCAGGTGGGCTGCACGCTCGTTTGCCACTTTCATAACACAAGAATGACTCTTACCGAGTACACCGCACCCGCATGACAGCCTCGAAGCCTATCTTCCTGGTGAGGTAGCGCGTCAGCATGCGGACGAGCTGCTCCGCCTGCCACGTGCGCGACGCGCGGAACAGCGGGATGTGGTACACCGTCCCCGCACTGAACTTGCTCATGCCACCTGCGAACGGGACATATACGGTGTTAGGTACTATACGAGGAAAAAATATATACACGACGAATAGAAAAAGATACTACGACAGTAGGCTTTTTCTGGTACAGCGTCTATGCGATATTACAACGTTTACTAACAAAATGACGTCAAGAGTCAAACAAGTGGGCAACGAACTGTATAAGTTATCAACATATTAAAAAGCATTTTAAATATTATTCACGAGATACCGTATTTGCCTCTTTTTCTGTGTAATATCTAAGGACCTGTGCTGACTGACGGATTGGCATGAAAAGAGACGATTTATGTTAAATAATATGATGGTAATTTGCCCCTGCCGCAATAATGCCTGCTCTGACCACATAGAACAGCAGTTCTACAGGAAGCCAATTCAATGATGCCTCTAGGACTAACATGGTAACCTAAATAAAATCAACAAACTCACTGAGCGTGGCGAGGTCGCAGTACTGCGAGCTGAGCAGGAACAGGTCCACGGAGACCTGCGCGCCGCTGCAGTCCAACGCCAGTCGCTTGTAGAAGTCCGTCGCTGGGTTCAAGTGCGCTACCTCCTTCGACGACCGAGCGTTCGGATCCTCTCTGTAACATATGCATTTATTAAAATTAAATTAAACTGTAAACTTTCATACGCTGGTATAGTCTAATTGTCGAAACTCGGCCTCTAAAGCGGGGGTCCGGAGTTCGATTTCCCGGCACGCATGATTCTTCGAAAATTACGTGCATGATAATGAAGTAACACCTGCAGTAACGGCGAAGGAAAAGATCGCAAAAACACCTGCACGACTGAGCGTTAAAAGAGTCCTCAAAAGTATAATGAAATCTACCACTTCGCGCTTTGTCAGCGCAATAGACTACGGCCTAAGCCCCTCTCAGAGAGAAGACCAAGCAATGGGACAAATAATAGCTTAACACGAACTTTTTCGTTAAAGTCATAAAACTCAACCAGTACATATAGCTTCAATTCGTCTTAATGTTTGAATTAGACATATTATATTTTTTTGTTTCATCTCGCACCTTATAAAGAATAACGGAAAGGTAAATAGAAGGTCCGCATTTTTCGGATCAATCCTTGTTAAGGGCTAAAGACTGTCTAGAATGAAGTTTACAATAATATTCATAGCATTATATATACGAGCGTAATTTTTAGGTTTGTACGATACATAAAATCGTACTGTATACGATACAAATACGATTACCTACCTTGATTGTAATGTTCCGGGTCCAATATTCGGTAAACACGTCTGGAAAACTGTAATACGTCCGCCTGTTGGTGCCTGAAACAGATAATAAATTAAAATTGGGTTTTTCATATCCCTTCCAATCAGAGGTTCTCAACCGGGGACCATGATTGATTTTTGTATTGATATCAGGAATTACAATGTCGATGGTACAAAAAAAATCGAAGGTGGTAGAAACTTTGTGGGCACACTTCGTCGGTACCGCCGTCACACCTGTTTCTGCCTTATAACAGCAGTGTTTAGCGCTGCTGTGTTCTGGTCTTTAAGGTGTGGTAAAGAAACATACTTATCAGAGGTTACATTGCTACCCTTGAAGAATTATCATCAAGGATAGCAACGCATCTGTGGTTAACTTCAGGACAACTCTTATTTTTCTGCGGTTGCTTACAGGTGTCCATGGACGGCAGTGGCCACTTACCATCGGGTAGACTACATGGTCGTTTGCTACTACCAAATAATATTAATTATATATATTAAAACGTGAAGCGAAAATTTACGGTACCATTTTTCGAATATTCCGGGAACAGAGGAGAATGTGAGTAGGCATACGTGAAAGTACATGTATAGAAGCTTTTTAATGGACATTTACGTAGAATTGTGTTACAAAATATGTCTTAAACTAAACAAAATAAAACAATAAATTGACAATGTCAAAAGATATCGTCAACTATGTCAGATGTCTATGTCAAAAAATACGTTATGTCTTTTAAGTGCAGCTTAACAAGTAAAACCTCATCTTCCCTATAGTGAATGTTTTTATTTTTTATTTGGATGTATAAGTTTTTTTTACTGTTTTAATTATGGTCGATTGTCGACTGTTGTAACTGGTCTAGTAGTTTTAATTATTTTACAACTACTCTGTTACTGAATCTCTCAAAGCAACGCTCGTCACATGTCTAATAAGTGTTGTAAAGTTAAAAGGCCCCGTTTTTTAGCTAAGTGTGATAAGGGAGACTAGCTTGTCCGAGGCGTTCCAACTTAGTCCTCAGGGGTAGCGACGCATCCGTGGCCGAGGTCAGGTAGTACTGTGATCTTATCTCGGGCTGGTTACAGATGTTCATACGGTAGTGGTCACTTACCATCAGGAGGGCTGCATGCTATTTATAATCAACCCAGATAAGATCAAAAGCTTACCTGATGTTGACCACAAATACGTCGCTACCCCTGAGGACAAAAGTGGAACTCCTCAGATAAGCATATCTCCCTTACCACACCCTTCATCCCAGAACACAGCAGCGCTCAACACTGCATACAACACAGTAATAGATGCCTTCGGAGTTCAACCCCAAAGTGTGCCTTCGATGCCCTTCAGCCTTGATGGAAGGTATGAACCAACTCACCTGTGTGACCAAATGCTGAAATCGCCTCTCGCACGGCGAAACCAGTTGCAACTTGTATTCAACGTTCCCGAAACGGGGCTCCGGGGGCAAGCTCCCGTAGCACTCGTCTGACGAGTCTTCCGCGTCCGACGTGCTGGAAACGACGCGGGTTTTTAATTAATTAATTTGCCAAGTAGAACAGTGTTCCGCCGTGACCACGATACATGCAACTGGGTTGAAACATCGGCAATTAAGAAATCTATATATTAATACGTGAAGCGAAAATTTGTGGAACCATTTTTCGATCACTGCGTGCAGAGAGGATTATGATATTAGACGTACGTGAAAGTTCATGCGGAGAAGATTATTGATTGATTATATTTATGTCTAATAAGCGTTACAAATATATTAAATTAAAGAGAATAAAATACTCATTACTTATTGTTCGGGTTTTTTTTGTTTTCAAAATAATTCTCTAGATTGGAAGTCGGTTAAAAACACACACAAATTAATACAAAATATATAACTCACGTATCATCACAGAACTCGTCAACATCATCAGAGTTGTAAAAGAAGTCGTTGTCCAAATCTTCAGCGTTGAAATCGCCGTTCAGATAAAAATCATCGTTCATCCCGACCTTTTCCAACTTATCAATGACATTATGTATTTTGTCCTGATAATTTGGCGCCGTTTCCAGATCATTTTTCCTTTTGGCTTTCTTGTAGTCGTGTGTCAGATCATTTACGTTTTTCCCGATGTCGTCCGGCATTTTCAGTGCCGGTTGCGCGTCGGACATGTTGTTCCAACTCGGTCCGGTGTCCGGTACGTTATCGGACTCGTCCGCCCACGCGTTGGCGGGTAGCATATCCTTTCCGGGCGAGATTTTGTTTTTTTTCCGTCGACCCTTTCGACCGGAGTTGCGGCGGCGCGGCTTCTTGTCCGCGTCTGTTTTTTGATTCGAATCTGCGAATGAGATTCGGCTGTGTAGCTGGTTCATTTCAGGCTTCGTAATCATAAAGATGCCTAATTACTTTCTTTGCTAGTTCTTTATGTAACATTTAAATTCATTATGATAAATATCGGAGCTGATGTCCATGGGTGGCAGTGAACACTCAGGAGCCATCCATAAATTACGTCATACGAATTTCATGATTTTTTCACCCCACCCGTTCTTGTCACAGTTGGTCACATTTTTGAGAGGCTCTCCCTTAGTGTGATATCACATATTATGCAATCATACATATAAAAATATTAAATTATGAGGCATATTACATTTTAAAATGTGCCATCCAGAAATTTAGGCCCCTTCCCACCCCTTGTCACTAAATGTAACATTTAACCCCCTCTCTCCCTCCCTAACGTGTCACGTAATTTATGGATGGCCCCTTACCATCAGGTGAACTGTATGTTCATTTGCTATTTTTATATTATGAAAAAAATGGATTATCAGTTCAATCACTAAACACACTAAACAATAGTGTTCTACTACCCTTAAAACTTTCTATAAAAAAAACAAGAAAAAATCTAGAAGGTGATAAATATAATGCTTTTAAAGTTCATAGCCTCCATACAAGAAACTTTGCTGTACCGTGCGTGCCATGAACACACACGAAGACGAATACACAAACACCCAGACCCAGAACAGAAATCTTCATTCATCATTCAGATATTTGTGTGGACGGGGAACAAACCCGGACCCACGTGACATTATTGTACTATCTCACCTTTATCCTTATTCACTTCAATGTAATTCTCGATGTAGCTGCAATCCTTCACCAGTAAATCGGTGCTGAGTTCCGGCTCGCAGAGAAACGACGATTCCTCCGGCAACGCCTCGTTCTTCTGATGCGAACGCCTGCCTCTTCTCCTGCCTGAAAAGACAAACAAAGGTGTGGCGACTTTCCGCAAGTCAATAATAGATGGCGCCACTAGTATGTCTGAATCGCGCTATCGAAGTATTCGCAACATGTTGCATACATACATACATACATACAAGCTGAGAATTAAGACTGTGGAATGTGTAACTATGTCAAACAGTTTTGAATAAATTAATATATGTCGAATATAGTGATGCCGAACTATCGATAGTTACGCAATCGATTGTGACCTTGAAAATCAGTTAGGATATCGATCGGACCATCGACAGTATCGATACTATCGATAATTCTATCATTATTCTCATTGTTGCCACACTATCAATAGTCTGTCGATAGTAGCACATCGAGCGGCATTACTAGTCGAATAGCCAACTTAGGTATAAAAAAGTCGACTAATCGATTACTATACTTAACTAAGTCAATCCGCCCTTCATGGGGTACTTAGAACTTTAATACGATAGAAAAACGAAAATACTATACTACAAAATATTAAGCAGTATAAATGATTACCTTTCGGCGCATCCGCATTCTTCTTTTGATTCTCCTGTTCGTTTTTGTGTCTCTTCTTGTGATTTTGCTTAGTTTGACCATCTGTGGGGTCGAAGAGACTGAAGAAGGAGTCCATAATCTGTAACAAAAAGGAACGTGTTTGAAGAAATTTTATTATACTAACTCATCCCCGCGGCTTCACCCGCGTAAAGAAGTAAAAAGCCATACATTGACCTGCCTGCAACTAACATTAACGCCCGCGACGGCGGCCGCATGCGCATGGAGCGCGCGCTAAGGCGTTTTTCAAAAATTAAAGCAGCCTAAGGTACGTCTTAGAGATTTAGCTATCTTGCAGTGAAACTCCCGTCAAAATCGGTCCAGCCGTTTATAAGATACTTCAGCCAAACAGATACATAGACAGACAAAAAAATTATAATCGCATTTTTTTTATAGGTACCGTGTATACTTTCATACGAATTTAATAAAAAGTTGTCATTTTGACATTACAAACAGACAATTCAATTTTATTTATTTGCATAGATTACACTGCTAATGACTACAAAATGTATCAGTAAACGCGATATTAACGCAAGATGTCTAAAATCAGATTAAAAATAGTTTTTCTAATTTGTAATGCATTTACAATATTTTTAACAATATGGGTATTGAGTGACAATGTCAATTCATTTTAAGCAGTCCATTTTTGTTTATAATTCTCTAGTTTTAGATAATAGTCTCGCCAATGGATAGGTACCTACGTCACTGCGAGTAAAATCTTCTCGATAAGTCTATGTAATTTCGCTCGGGACCTTGCTTAACGTACATAAGTAAAAGAAAAAATTAGATATTTCCGCTCGATCAACTTGCGAACAACGAACAGCATATCAACAACATCACAGGGAAGGAGTTGTATATTATTAAGACATCAAAAGCCAACGTAGAATAAAAATAACTACTTTGTATAAACGGTGATTAATTTATAACTTGTGGGCGTAGAAATCTATATTAAAAGAAACGGTCGTTTATAAGTTGAACGACCGAGACGGAATCTTGACTTTGATAAAATTGGAGTGGCAAACGAGCATTCAGTCTATCTGATGGAAAGTGGTCACCGACGTATATCAGCAATCGATTTTTAAATGACACTGCTTAAGGTCGGTCAGTCGTAGACCTTTGGGAGACTTTTGGACACACTTGAGGTAAGTTGGAACTCTTCAACTCTGCAACAATGTAATGGTCAAGTGCTGTGGAGTTTTAGATTGAACTAGCTGATTCCAGCGGTTTCACTGACGTTAGAGAAGTAAAAAGGCATACATTAATATCTGCCTAATAGCACTGACATTAACGCCCGCGACGGCGGCCGCGTGCGCGTGGAGCGCGCGCTAGAGCTTTTTTCAAAAATTAAAGTAGCCTAAGTTACGCCTTAGACCTTCAGCTGTCTTCCAGTGAAAGTCCGGCCAAAATCGGTCCAGCCGCTCAAAAGATTACTGCAGCCAAATAGACAGACAAACATTTATACAATTCTGTTTTTGTTATAAGTACCGTGTATACTTTCATATGCATTTAATAAAAAGTTGTTATTTTAAAATTACAAACAGACACTTCAATTTCTATGTATAGATTGAAACACTACACTACATTTTCCATTTGTCTTATGTTATAGAAACAAAGATGAATGGATGGACTTCTTCAAGTATCAATCCTATTGGAGTCCTGTCTTAGGTCGGACACAGATGCGTTGCTACACCTGAGGACTAAATTGGAACGCTTCGTGAGACCGACATGCCAATCTCACGTGATTGAATACGCGATGTATTTAACCGTAAATCATAAAAGCGTTATTCGACGTAAAGTTGGCACGATAATCGCATCAAAGAGAATATTTTGATGCGTTAATCTTTGTACTGCTGTAGCGGTCTTCCTCCAACAATTTTAAGCAATATTTTTTTAAATACAAACTGAGTTACTATGTTTGTTTCAAATTTTAAAGTATATATTTTTGTTCTTATAATACAATGATATTTAATAAACAAAATACTCATACTGCAACTGTAAAGAAAATTTAATATTGAAAAATAACAATAAATATTTATAAAAGTTAATTTTCTTTTCTTGACAACCCTGAAACTAACAAATTTTTTGTATAAAAGTCGCTGGTCCCTGCCGCATCTTTGCCTACTAGCTGAGAAAAAGAATATATCGCTCACATGACTATAATTTGATTGCCGAGGGCAACTATGATACATCGTGCATTTGGGGAAAAAATAGCAAAAAATTTGAACACCATGATAAATAAAATATCCTGCTAGGCGAAGTTGCGTTTTTTTCTACAACTTTGCCAATGACTTTGAGCAATTGTAATTCGATAAAACGACATGATATGTTCCGCGATATTTTCAAAAAACCTCTAAACTCCGTTCAAAGTTGCAGCAGATTGTTGTACGTGATTTGCCCGATTTTACAATCGGACGGCTACATACTAATGTT
This sequence comes from Telegonus apastus, assembly GCA_018250635.1. Lineage (NCBI taxonomy): Eukaryota > Metazoa > Arthropoda > Insecta > Lepidoptera > Hesperiidae > Telegonus > Telegonus apastus. The sequence goes on along the minus strand of DWNY01002441.1, from coordinate 1,395 downwards.
AAGGCTGCCAAGTCTATATTTAAGAAATGCGCGTATTCTAACTTGTTGTTGCAAATATTAGTACTGGGTTGTTTTTAAAATGTTATTCAAAGGGCGCCATTACCGCGTACATATGTACATGCATGCAGACGAATCGCTTGGCGGCCAAATTTCGACCATTATCGTTAATGGAGATATGAGGGTTTTTATTGATAATACCAAACCTCTTTACACTTTAGTCTATATCTGTATATATAATTAGAATGTAACTCGCGCTCCCTGTCTGTGTGTTTAAAATTACTTGCCGCCAAAACAACGGGATTGAATTCATGTAAATGCAGATATATTCATGGCACGAATCTTAACTTAACATTTGGGCTTTATTTAATCAAAATCGATCCACTCTATCAAAAGTTTTAAGAATTTAAAATCAGAAGTAACTTTTCTTACGTCGCGTTACGTACGTACGCCAATAGTTCCACCTTAATGGACTAGATGGCGTTATTGTAAGAACATCACTGTCCCACGGGCAAACTTCTAAATACAAATGGCAGAACAACGTTCGCCTGGTAAGCTATTTTAAAATAAATACACATGATTCTATCTATTGTGCCAGTTATAACGAATCACATTAGCCCAAACATGGAATTTACTAGCAATAGTAGTCGGCAGCGGCGGCGACAGTCGACGGCGACACCGCCGCACCTATTTTTGCCTTATAACAGCAGTGTTAAGCGCTGAAGTGTTCTGGTTTAAAGCGTGCGGTAAGGGAGAAATACATATCCGAAGTGCTCCAACTTAGCCCTTAGTGGCAGCAACGCATCAGTGACTGACCTCAGGTAGGACTGTGAATTTATCTGGGGCTGATTACAGATGTCCATGGGCAGTGGCCGCTTACCATCAGGTGGGCTGCGTGTTCGTTTGCTACTTCCATGAAATAAAATAAAAAAATCCCAAAGCATTCTCACTTTAAAGGGAATTACTATATTAATCAGAAATAATAATATATTAATCATAAATCTTTTACTAACAAATTTAACAAGTTTCTGTTTGGGTTTTAGTGGAGATTCTACAAAATTAATTACTCAACAATAATTAAGATTACAATCTTATTTTTAAAGTATTACATCAGATAAAATGAGATGACTCATAATAAAATTATTGTGCAATACCCTGAAATTTTGGAAATACGACTGTATTCTTTTTATAAATGGGCACTGTCACCCACTGAACAGTGGGGGATGATTTTATTGTCTACATTTGTTCATTACGAAACAATATTTTGATTAATATTATTTTATCTATACAAATAAATAAAATTGAAGTGTATGTTTGTAATACCAAAATAACAACTTTTTACTAAATGCTTATGAAAGTATACATGGTAGCTACCTAAAAAAAAATTGTCTGTTGCCG
>DWNY01002440.1:0-11073 GCA_018250635.1 Telegonus apastus | reverse complement strand
TACTTAAATCCTACACAATATTAATATATTGAATGTATGAAACTTAAAACATAGTACATATCTCTCTCATTAATTTCACTCATTAATGAACACACCTTTTAAGCTGAGGATTTACTGTTCAGATGTAGTAATTTCGGCAACAAAAGTCAGGAGCGCGGCACTAATGCATCTCGTCGCCGACGGATATGAGATAGTTTGTCAGTGCCCGCTGTTTTACCAACGAGTTGCAATCGTAATAGAGTTAGAGTTAAAATAATTTAAAAAAACGTCATTTTTAATAATAGTAAGACAGTGAATTATGATTATTAAAGTCAAACATAATTATATTATTTTATTAAAACTAAATACAAGTGTAAACATAAATCACGCTTACGCATTTGTAGATCGTTCTAATCACAAAAAATATAGCAAATCATTTGTTCATATTAACATTATTTACATAAATGTATTTAGCGTCTTTAAATAACACATAATTAAGCATGAGCCTGAAAGTGAACATGAATAGCTTAAAATCGCTTATTTGCGTATCTTAATATTTATTTTTTTCATTTAATGTATTTATTTTTGTCTCCGGGTCCAACTAAATCGCTTGTTACAAGTTTTTAATGAGACAATAATAATATTTTTATTGAGATAAATATCTACAATCAGAAAAAATAACTCTTTTTGCATTTACATTTAAATTTTTTTAGCAGTCTAAGATTTATATCTCAAATTCATAGCTCACGGTCCCATCTGCGGACGAAGCAAAGCCTTATAAGTACGCTGCATGAGTAGATTTGCATGGGCCGTCATATCAGACGTTCGTGTGTGGGTAGCGAGCCTTATTTCATGCTTCACGGCACATCTTATCGCCGGAGGTCGCTTGCTGAGCGCTCTAATTATAATTACTAATTCTCATATGCTCAAAGTTGTTTTTGAGCTTTGTGACACGCTTATTACATTGACTGCCTGAAAGTATGTTATTTTTCACATGTTGATATTTGCGCTCAGTTTATGATTTTACACACAAAACATTAAACATACATACCAACACTAAATGCTGACCAAAATCTTTAGAATTATAGCGCTTTGTCATGTTATCCTGTGTGACAAAGTGTATCTCTAATCACACTGATTACATTTTACAAATTATAAAATGATTATTTGTACATCAATTTTTAAACCTTGCTTGCTACACTTACTACCATAAAACTGTACCATGAAAATATGTACCTACTAGAATCTAGGTCATTACTTGAACTCCATTTACCGGTAATTACAAATTTATATGTGAGTATTTTATTGAATACAGATTTTATTAAGATGCAATAGTCTTTTAGCATCCTTAAAACTGTATCTTTAGCAATAAATTACCACTTCACCTTAAAAACGAAGCCGCTTACTCCATTATTTGGTATCCTCTTAGATTAATGGCCGCGTCTTAAATTAAATGAGCTTAATCGAATAGTTGTTTACACAGTGTCACTGGTAGCAATTAAAATTGTTTCGGAAGACAATAAATCATTGGCGAGGAAGTGAAACATCACGGTGCACACCTTGCAATAAATCCACCAATTACAGGAATAGCGATGGCAACACGGGCACGCTCCCCTGGTGTTGCCATGCTGAGGGAAATTAAATTCATTACGTAATAGTGAAGGATGAACGATGCTAATTATGCGTACAATCTTGGAAGTATTGTGTTATGATTATAATGTTTATCGTAATTATAATGTTTATTACCCGCGTGGCGGAGCGGTCACCATACCGGTCTGACGCGCAGTGGGTTCCGGGTTCGATCCCTGGCCAGACAGATATCTGAATGATGAATTTAAATTTCTGTTCTGGGTCTGGGTGTTTGTATATTCGTCATTGTGTGTTTTCATGGCACCCACGACACAGGATAAAATCCTAATGGGGCCATGAGTGTAGAAAGCGTTTTAAAAAAAAAAATTCGAGGTATAAGATCTGACACATACATTTGTTTTCAACAGTTAACGGTAATGCTAACAGAGCCAAGCGAGGCGCTTGAAGTGAATGTGGCTGGCTAGTTGGTAGTACTAGTAGTATTCGTAGTACATACAACAAGAAATAAAAGAAACGTCCTCGCTTTATACGTAAATTTTAAAATGTATTTTTACGATTCACGTTTTACTTTTGCTGAAATGTTTACTTGTCTTATCGGACTAATTTGAATAAAGCTACATCGACAAGAACGTAAATGTAAATACAATTTATACTAAAGTAACTTAGCATAAATACTTTACGTTGAAAGTATTTTACGCTAAGTCACTTAAACACACTTGCCTCAGTAAAACATAAAAGAAAAAGGCTAATGTGATGGCGATAACCTGGAACGAAACTGATCCACGGTACGCTCACGTTTATTGAAAATGCTGTAAACCATTGAAACGAAATGGTGAATGAACTTTATTGACGCTTTTAGTTATACTAGCTTTGTTGAATTAATAAGTTGTGGCAAAAATGATTTAATTTAAGCCGAAATCCGCATATCAAGGCGCTTCGACACTGTGTTATTTTGCAAATAAATGATTTGATTTGATTTCATTTTATTTCTAATTATAATAGTGAAGTTATATTTAACATTTATAAAAGTAATCAGTGTTAAGTATGGTTTAAGGGCTATAGAACCCAGTTGCTTTAACCGAGTTAGGTTAGGTTAGGTTAGCTGCAATATCTTATACATACTCGCATATATCAATATCAATATCCTCTTCACTGCCCCCGCACTGAGAGAAACCCATGATGGGTTTCGCTACGAAAAAAAAGTGCAATATCTTAGTCCTCAGCGACATCTGTTATTATTTTCAGATAGAAATCATCTCCATGTGTGTTAGTTACGGATGTATATGGGCAATATTGACCATTTATTTACCGTTACATGGGCTTAACGCTGTTTGCTACTTCAATTTTGTAAAAAAAACAGGCTATTTGGGTTTTGAATACCGATTTTTAGATGTCACGTTCCTATTTGAACCTATCATTTACTTCAGTGAGGAAGAAAAACCTCCCTCCATTATGTTATCAAGGGTGTACGTCTATCAATCCGCCCTTTACCGAATAGTTCGACTAAGGATTAACGGAACCCGTTTCATTGACACAACGCGGGTGTATGTCAATGAAAAAGCATTCGGAGAGTAAAAGGTTGATGAAACTTATTTTTAATCTCATTGAAGTCTAATAATACTTATTACAGTAGGTAAATGTTTCAGTTCATTTTTAGTAAAATAGCAAACGAGTAAACATCTGATGGCTAGTGGGCACTGCCGCCCATTGACACTAGTTATGGACCCCAGACAATAAAGGACGCCTACGTGGAGTCGACCACAGATGCATTGACAGAACAGAACAGTAATGTTATCCTTAATTAAAAAATGAATTATATAATATAAAAAATCACCTTTTATAAATACCTTTAAAACACACATGGCAATGTAAACTATGCGAAGGATCGAATGATGTACGTAAATTATTTTCATCAGAATTATGTTGCTTCATAGAATAATATTAGCCCGTCAAAATTACACTTCACGAACGATAAACCCTATTTTAATTAAAACTTAAGTACGTAATAACTTTATTACAGTGATAATAAATATTTTTTTATTGCTATCATCTCAAGTTGTTATACCTATTTATAAAACAAATAAAATGTTTAGGGCTTCAAAATTTATTTAATCTTGTATTTATTTAAGCAACCCAATAATTAAAATATTAGGTCAACATTGTTATACTTAGTTAAATATGAAAAGTAATAGTTTTAACTATACAGTAGATTGTGTGTATTCATATCTTATCATGTTAAAAAACTATCCTTACTCATTGAGATAATACTGGAGAAGAACTGCATGCCACTTTTGTGTCCTGTTCAACTGCGGCACCTGTGCTGCTTATTTCATAGTTTATGCATATGACGTGCATAATCCTTTGTAGCAAATTAAGTGCTGAAGTTTTAACCGTTAGACGGTAGTATTATTCTTCAGCGCTTCAGTGACTTTCCAAAAAAGCAACACTATTTATGTTTGAAGCAGCTTTTTAGTACTTTAGTACATAGTATATCTATGTCTTTACTACGTTTGAAGTAACCGTTACATCCACAAAGGAGTTCGAAATAACACAACGCAAAATACGGTACAATTTTTCAGGGGAAGAAATAGATAAAGTTTTCCCTTTATTAAATGTATCGATAAAATAAAACCTCCAGCAATAAATCCACTGGATTGATTCAACTACCAACGGTTGACAGATCGGTGGCGCAATATGATCATTTCGGTCTGGACCATCCATTCCACGGCCCTACATATCCCTCACGCACTGGGCTTGATAAGGGCATTTGCCAAACGTTCCTAGCTATCAATCTGCTGACTATAGTGTAACCTTTTTCCTGATATTTTTACTATGCTGACTTATATTTTACATCCCTATCGATAAAAGCTCACTAAGAGTTCCAATATATTGAAACAAACTGTGTATACCAATTATACCAAATTACATGGATTTTCTAAATCATAATATATTTTAGATAAAATATATAAATCACATCTTTGTTATATATCATGAAATTAAAAGATGCTTAGCCAGTCGTAACTATTTATATATTTGTTTTTTTTTTAGTTAATCAAAAGTTAGTGATAAGTGACAAGTGTGATATATAAGTTTCTTTACATTTGAATAAAACCCTTTAAATTATGCAATAATAATTAATAAGATTATAGTAATCAATAACTAATACTACCTAATACTAGTGTGAGCGATAATTAATTTAGGATTTTCATTTCAAAACAAAACACTTTAAAAACTTTGATCATAATTGAATAAAAATAAAAGGGTATATATTTATGTATAAGAGTATTACAATTAATGTAACTCGATACCTATGTAAGAAAAATAGGTAAACGCAAAAAGACGATTCGGTATCTTTATCTTTTCTTCGTCAACCGTTTTTATTTTTCTTTTATCCGATAGCTTTGACGATATTTGTTATCAAACAAAAATATAATTTTGCTTATTGATTTCGAACTGCGTATCACTAAACTAATAACACTAGCAAAATGTATTAAGGGGTAATTTTATTTGGGTTAGTAAAAGTTAATGAACTATCAAGAACATGAAAACATAATCTACTCTACAAAGTAACATCCAATATTTTCTCTAATATTGTTTCTCATCAAACCTTACGCAAGCCGCTTAATCCTGAAGATTGGGCACAAGACCATCTGAATGTGAAAGTTGGCGATATCCCTAATTTGACTCATTTTTCCCTCATCCTCGATTAAGACACTTATCCCGGCCGAGCTCCGCAAATCCCTACATCTCCGATGACGGTTCAGTAGCCCTCCTAATCGATCCGGTGCCCTTTTGATAATTTTAGATCAAGTGAATAAATCACTGAACAAAGAACCGAAATTTTCTTGGCCATAAAAGTAAGTATGCCATTTTACGGATTAATGTAGTAAACATTTTCTACCGACGTTTCTGTAATAACTAATGGTTGTTAAGACAAAAAGAGGAAGCGGGAAGCGATTTTCGCTCATCTGTTTTATGGATGATACCTATTTTTAAATTGAGTATGTTAATTAATATCTCTTGAATGGGTTCGCAAAAAATGAGACAACAAGTCAACTATAACACTTATGAAATGATACATAAGAATGGACAAGAAAAATTTTGTTTTCTTAAAAATTGACCTTTTCCTTAGTTTATCATTACTTCGCAGAGTTTGATCCTTATAATTGACGTATATGTATACGTGAATACCAATACACACACATAGATACACATATCAATTACACAACTATCATTACTAATTCTTATAATTATGACTATAAAATTCCAATCACATCATCCTTTAGATTCCTCTCTGAAACTGTTCATAAAATTTTCCTGATTATATCAGTCATTCCCATATTCCGGTCCACGAATATTTGGCCATAATGCCGTTAACGTCAGTCGCGATAATTGTCAATCGCCCACATTTTAGTCGCCATCGGCTGCGTCTGTAATTTCATTTCAGCGGCGCGTCAGTTATATTACGAGCGTCCATCCACATCACTTTACGTCAAGATAGATTATAGCGAAAAATTAAGTCGTTAAATTAAGTCATGAACTGAGATTAATCTTTGTATTTTTCAAAATTAACTTGAACTTTCGTAGATCTTTCTCGAAATAATTGTATTAATAGAAACTAAACATTCTAATTTTTGTTTTGTATCAACCAATTACAAGACTGTCTGACAAAGTTGTGGATATATTTACATGAAACATTATAATATGAAGACATTAAAAATACAATTATACTGGGCTAAAAACAGTGCAGTTAAATAAAGCGAATGAAATTGCCACAATGTTAATAAACTTTTCCGTTAAATTTACCTAGGTAGTTCGAGCCTTGGCGAAGCAGATTTTAATGATTTTCATATATATTCATTGAATCGGCGTGTTTGAGTCTGTATATAGTAAGGAACCTTAAAAAGTTGGAAGAGCCCTTCGTGAACCTCGAAGGCACCACCATCACACCTAATTCTACTTTACTGTAGCAATATTAAAAAATGACGTGCTCGAATTTGAAGACGGTAAACAACACTTTCTCTTGACGTTGCAACTTAGTCCTTAAAGGAAGCAACGCATCGGTCGAAGTTGGGTCAATCCTCTCAGGTGTTGATTATGATTATCCAAAGCCGATTACTGGTAATAGGTAATAGCAATAAGTAATAACAATAAGGTCACTTAATCTTATATAAAACTGGTGTGTTTCTAGAAAGCGTTATTTGATCCATTAAAATATTTTCACCACAAATGTTTCTTGTCGGATTTTGTTGCGCTTTGCGATCTGTCACAAACACGAGTGTCAGCCGTTATCCGCAGTTTGATAAGAGAAATGTTTTTAAAAGTAGTAAAATATTATATTTATTCGTGTTCGCTGAAGAAATTGAATCTGTTTCACGTAAAATGATCTATAGTTTCTATAGAATTTTTTACTACTATTACCTCTTACCTACCTATACTTCCTACTCTTACATACTTATTCTTATATACCTATTACTTCGCCAGAGACCTTTCTAATTTTATGAAGTACATTTTTTTCAGCTAGTTACGTATATATTACTATTTCATGCGGTGCCCCCCGCTTGGGTCATGATAAACTATATATTTTCCGGGTTTCATAGGAGCCTATATATTAGTCTCGAATATAATCTATCTCCGTACAAAATTTCATTCAGATTCGTTCAGCCGGTCTTAAGTTATAGTAACAAACACTCATCTATCCATCCTCACAAACTTTCACCTTAATAATATTAGTATGAAAGTAAAATAAGGCAAAATAAAATAAGATTACTTAAATCACGTATTTTTCCCGTACATAAAAGGGCCATTTCAACTAGTATTTTACGAGCAACATTTATAACCGTAAACATTATGAGCCTGACATAAATTTCTAGTTCTATTCCCAATAGGCTTCCGTTCGCGACATTTTCGTTCAATATGTACCAAATTTGTGATTCTGTAACTTCATTTATTACTGTAACAATAATGTTAGCAAAACCAATGATAGTTGAATAGTTGTAACGCAACCGGAGAGTTTATAGTTCGAATCCCTGAAACTCAGGTATGAAAGGTTGTAAAACTGTATGTTTCGACACCGGCGGCATCACCACCACACCTATTTCTGCCTAATAACAGGAGTTTAAGCACTGCTGTGTTCTCTGAAAGGTGTGGTGACGGTAGTATCTGAGGCGTTCAAACTTAGACCTTAGATGTACCAAATAATATTATACTCTGCAAGTAAATGTTTAACGAGGCGATAAGTACCTCTTACATATTAATGGAAATTACAGTGCTGCTATGAGAAAGTAGCTACCTATTGTTTTATGTTTTCTTAGACCTTCTGTTATTTAGAGTCGTTCAGTTTGATCTTTATAAGTAGTAATAGGTACTTACGTAAATAACGCCAAGAAGAATATCTATAGAAATTAATAAAATTGAATTGTCTGGTTGTAACGTCAAAATAACAACTTTTTACCGTGTTTTTGTATACGATACCTAAGGTATAACAGGGTGCGGTATAACAAAAATACAATTATTAATATTTTTTTGTCTGTTTTTGTCTGTCTGACTGTCTATCGGTCTGTCTGTCTGGCTGTCTGTTTGTCTGAGGTAATCTTCTAAATGGCTGGATCGATTTTGACGGGACTTTCACTGGAAGATAGCTAAAGATGTAATGCGTAACTTTTAGCTACTTACATTTTTGAAAAAAACATTAGCGCGCTCTCGATGGCCTTGCGGCCACAGTAGCGGGCGTTAATGTCAGTTGCGAACAGATATTAATTTATGCCTTTTTATTTATTTAATGCGGGTGAAACCGCAGGGATCAGCTAGTGTCATATTACCTCCAACTCAAACTTAAGTACATATTCCTTTTTGCATTATTTTATTTTGTTCACTAAAATTCACGTTACTAAAGGCAATTTCGCTTAGCGCAAATTTAAATTCTCTTCGCTTCATCCGTAACCTTACATAGCAAAGGCGGCCAAGCTAGCAATTTCTCAAATTTCGGTCCGAGACTGGAACTGTAACGTAGCTTCAACATAAAATATTTATTTAACACGCTTCTTAAAGAGCGATGCAGGAAAAGCTCTTTCATTGCTTTCAGCTTCTATCAGGCCGAAATGATACATATTTTACGTTCAGTAAGGTAAGTAAGTACATTTTCTGTACAGAATAAACAAGTTTTCTTATCAAGTGGCTTCATACGCGCATCGCTTTTCCACTACAGATATGCGAGGTTGCTAAGCTATCTGACAAATCCATCAACAGAATTGCTTCATTTTCAATAAAATTTCGTTCAATCAATATTCCACGCTTTAAAACTTTTTAAAGCTTATTTTTAGGGTTCCGTACACAAAGGGTCAAAACGGAACCCTATCACTAAGACTTCATTGTCTGTCCGTCAGTCCGTCTGTCACAGGATTCTATCTCTTGAACGGTAAAAGGTAGATACTTGATTTTTTTACAAAATGTGTATTTTTATGGCCGCTATAACAACAAGTACTAAAAATTTTGAAAAGTTAATAATAAAAGGGAGTCCCCATACAAGAAACCGATATTTTTCGACATTTAACGGTTTATTTATTGAATCCCTAAAAATAGGTATCAAATTAAAGGGCTTGACATGTAGCATAGAAAGCACTATGTCAAATTTAAATCCAAGATGGTCGCTGCTACAATATGATTACATATATTTTTTTACAATTCTCTAAATTTGGGTATCAAATGGAAGGGCCCATCCTTTTCATGTTGATTCTCATGCAATATTTGATGGTACGGAACCCTCCATGTGCGAGTTCTACTCGCACTTGGCCAATTATTTATTTATTTAGGTTAACAAACAGTTACACATCAAAGAAAACAATATGAAGATACAAAATATTTATAGCTGTGAAACAGCACCGTTAACCACAGTTAACTGTGTAACATAATTATGTTGAAAGTGGAAGTGAAAACAGTTCTTAATTACGTATCTAATAGTAATTAATCTATTGTAGCTACTGGAAATATCTTTTTTACAAAATTACATTTTTTTCTTTTAACTTTTTACTGACAATATCTACTTTTATTTTGTTAACGACTATGCATCCTTTATAACGTGTTATAACATTTTAGTAAACACAGAGAAAGAAATGGAGAAGTTGCTGCAATATTAATTTATTATCACCTTAAGAGCTAATTATATATTAGCACTAATTATGAATGGAATGGAATAAAAATTGATGATTATTTAATCTATATCTCGTAAGGATCAAACTCTTCAAGTTATGATAAATGAAAAACTGCTAAGGATTTTCAAGAAACGCAATATTTTTTACCATCCATTCGGAAATATCATTTTTGAATCGTTTATTAGATACATTTTTGCCTGGATTTTTAGCCAACCCACTCATTATATTATCTAAAACACTAATTTCATATAAAACAGATGTAAAGGTTAACCTCATTTCGGATCTTAGCATTTCTGCCATAATATGGATAATTCCAAATGAGCATTTAGTCGATCTGATGGTAAGAGGTCATTGTTGCCCATGGGAATGTGTAATTAAACCCAGACGTTGTTACCCCTTAGGAGGAAGTTTGAACGCCTCGGATAGTCGTCATCCTTACCACACCCTTCAAACCAGAACACAGCGGCACTTAAAACTATTATTGATCAGAAATAGGTATGTTGGTGACGTGGAACCACAAAACGTTCTACCTTTAAAATATACTTACCTAAATACAGCAATACACTAAAATCGTAACATTACTCCATATTATACTACTAGAAAGTTATCAGATATCGTTGACAGACCATTTATAAACGTAAGTAATATTATCAGGGAAAGATGTGAAGAAGTTGCTGCTACAGTAATTTATTACCACCCCATCTGTAGGTTGTGAATACAGAGGTATTATAATAGAGTAGGGGAGCTATAGGCAGGCCTGTGAGTGCAAGTATACAACAAATAAGATGAGACACCTTTACCTACTTTACCTAGACCGAAACAGAGAAGCAGGTAGCTACCCTCTAGTGCCCTCTCTTTCTGTTCGATGGTCACAGTTTATCCTGACGCCCCTAGTCTATTATAATATCTCTATGGTTGTCAGAGCCAGAAGCAATATGAATGTTGTTGCGACGCAAACTAATAATAGTTAAAGTGATTTGCAGAGTATATAAGTTATCTGTGACGTTTTCATATGGCAACACCAATTTATAATCTACGTCACGTCAGTGTAATCTACCATATAAAGTTCTACCACCTTTTTTGTCACAGTCACAGTCACATGCGTATTTCGTGACCACAGTCATTGTTGATGCTAAGACGATGCTTGATGAAGCTTATCTCAAATCATTATTATAAACCATAAAGACTGCACTATTAAGAGAATTCGAAAAAAAATAGAAAATATTATAAATATAAACCCGCGTGGCGCAGCGGTCACCATACCGGTCTGTCACGCTGTGGGTCCCGGGTTCGATCCCCGGCCAGACAGATATCTGAACGATGAGTTTAGATTTCTGTTCTGGGTCTGGGTGTT
>DWNY01002439.1:0-11074 GCA_018250635.1 Telegonus apastus | reverse complement strand
CCGCACTATAGGTAAAAGTAACTATTTTTGTCAGTTTAATGATTGGTACTTATAGGTAAGTTGGTACTTCAATATAGGTTGCTTATTATCCCTTTCAGTAGTTGTTGGGAAAGCAAGGTAACCTCACGTAATTGAACCCACTTAGGTCACAATTTACCGGGATTCGTTGAGTTGCCATTATGAAATTACGGAATAACTAGATTATTATTAAAGTATACTCGAACAATTTCATCCATCCATCTTCTTTTAGTCCAATGTGGGCATAAAGTCAGTAAAGCCCTAAGACTTTATTAAGTTATACTGTAGTTATAGTGAATTAATAACTTGTCAAATTCTTTGTCTGTTATGAAATTGTGCTTCAAATCCGGGGCATTATTATGGAAAAAATCCTATACGTACATGAAACGATTTTTATATTTTTCTTTACTATATTGTGTTATCAAAATTATAGGATTATTTTAAAAAATTTAGATGAACTACATTTTTTTTTACATTTCTTTGTGCAATTCTGAGTTTTTCATATCTGGATCGAAATATCGCAAAGAAGTAATAAAACGCCTATTGTACATACCATTACATAATAAAATGTATCAATTCCGCGACAATATTAGTCTAAAATCATTTTGAAAACAACTATATTCATATCTTAAATTTAATTCCTGTAATTTTGTAGCCGTAAGATGATTACGCCAGCCTTGTTTACAAGGGTGTGATTATTGTTTCACAACAGCCTATATCAAAAGCGTCTTACTCTAAGTACCCTACATACAATATTAACGAGAAAGGGAGATTTTCAGTTGATATATTATTACAGTATATTTTAAACATGTCTAAGAAGATAAGCATTTATTTTGTTCTTAGAATATTTCCTTTATTGTAGCAAAGGTTTTATGGCTAGTATTGTGTATAAAATCATTTTAAACTACAGTTTTTCTTTCTCTTAGCTTCATCTACATTTTTATCATTTCAGTACGATAGTATTCAAGAGTAAACTTCAATCGTAGAGCAATTCGAATAACGTTTAATATTTCAGCAGAAGATCATAATTCACCAGATATTTCAAGATGAACGCATTACAAATTCCCATCCAGCACTTTACTTAGACGGTAGACATGCAGATGGTCGGGAATTTTGCCGCGATTTGCATCGGCTGCAAAACTAAGTTATGGTAATCGGACGATATGTTACGGACCCGTACTTAAGCTTTTCAATTTTATTGGCGAGCTTTAAAACTGAGTTTGTGCTTATCTATTAGAACGTGAAGTGAAATTTTGAGGATTTTTTAATAGGTACTCCGCGCACGGAGGAATTTGAAAATAGGCATAGGTACGTTAAATTCCTTGTAGAGAACGATGAGCGCAGATAATATTTGTGTATAATAAGTACTATAAATTTATTTAATTAAACAAAATAAAACATTTGTTTACATTTGGTACTGACAATGATTAAAATCATTTTTTTTAACTATGTCAGATGTCTACGTCAAAAAGTATTATTGCATGCACTTATGTCAACTAAACTTCCTTCGATGCATATAAATAAACTTTATTTGGGTTTAGTTCGGCCAAATTTCGACCACTACGATGTGCCTACTAGCATAAAAGGCTTTTCACCCTGCACTCAAAATTCAAATTTTCGTAACGACACTCGCCGCCGTTCCATTAGATTTTAATGTTTCTTTTTCCATTCCTTGGATTTCGAATAAATGAGAGAAAACCGTTTAAGATTAGCTGAAATGTTTTTCTGCAGATCTGTATCAGAATCACTACATCACTCTTGCCCCGGAAATAAACTTGTCAGGATACAATGCTCTACATCGGCGGTAGTCGCCGAAGATTTATGGCCGAAACGGAGTATCTTTAGAAATTCACGAAATAAAATATTCCTTTGTTTTAACCTTTCTTACAGGAGTTACATATAAATGGAGTTATATGTCGACGCGATGGAGATATGGAGTTCCGCATTCAATCTTTTTTTTATGTTATGGAAGTGGCATACGAATATGCAGCCCACCTGATAGTAAATGGTCACTGCCGCCTTTGGACATCTGTAATCAGCCCTATTAAATCTGAACGATGACTTTGCATTTCTGGCCTAAGTATAGATGTATAAGGGGTTTGTTACCCCTGATAAGATTAGAATCCAACATGAGGTCTATCACTGATGCATTGCTGCTTCTGTGGTCTAAGGGTGCTAATCCACGAGCGACTCGTGGATTAGCACCCTTAGTATGTAAATATAAGAGCGATAGCCGATCATGTTTTGTCAATGGCCGCTGACGACAGACAGCGATAGTCGCCAGCGGTCGCTAGCGATAGCTCGTGACAAGTGGCTACCGACGGCTTCAGTCATGAGCAATCGTCGCCGACTGTCGCTGCCTTTCGTTAGCGACGCACGGCGACCGTCGCTGGCGGTCGTTGACATTAGCTGTCGCTCGTAGAAGTATCTATAGTCCCTCACCACCTTACAAAATGTGTAGTGGATACTATTTTTAATGTAGAAACAGGATTTGGAAAAAAATGACAAAGTAAGTTTTGATAAAAAAAGTTTTGGTAAAAAAGTGTCATAGCAACGACCCTGACTACATTTGCACAAATGTTATTTTAAGTTTTCTCAATAAAACAGCGCTGAAACGTTTGCGAACTGCTTCGTGATTTATAGTTCAGTTCTAACTTCACTGTGACTGATTCCGTCCGAAGTTTCTGTTTCTTTAGCTTGAAAGTTGCAACTCGGGAAATTTATTGTTGTCGATATTTTATTAAACGGTGACAGATACATTACACGGCAGAAATATTCAACAACTACTATAATTTATCTTTACAAAGTTGGTACGTACTCTTCTTAACCGACTGAAGCAGGAGGTTCTATTTTTAGCTGTATGTTTTTTATGCGTTTATGTCGGATACGGAGATCCGATCTTAGTCCTCAGAAGTGATGACGTATATTCAGTTTCAGATATTTCTAAATGAATTTGGTTAGAAAATATCTCTCAATCGGCGATAAGGTCCAATTGCCACCAGGTGGACCGAATCCTCGTTTGCATCTTTATAATCTTATAAATCTAGAGCATACTGTACGTGGTGTTCCAATTTAGTCTATAAGATTAGTTATGGACCTTATGTTTTACTAAGGGATATATTTTTGTTTGATTAAGAACTAGACTTTTCACGCGGCTCCACCAACTTGGGCCAAGTTTATCACGGTAAGAGTTTTATATGTAATCCAGGTATAAACTATCTACGTTCCAATACAAATTGAATGGAAAAAGCAAACAGCCCTATCCTTTATAATTTTAGTAAGACCTATCTAACCGTAAGCGATATTGATCACTTAAGATCAGATGACCTGCCGTTCTATTTACTTCTATAACGTCTTTAAAGGTCTTCAAAGGAATCCTTTCCATTTTAACATCAAACTATTCAAGGAACTTAAGCGCCCGCAACTTTCTTTCAGACTTTGTTAATTAAATTGAGAGCTTTGAAAGTAGAAGTTTTGTTCACCACTGATTCTATTGGCTTAGACACTTTAATTAGACATCCTATTGATGAATAATTAAAAAACTTTTCGGCTTATATATATTTATATGTTCAGGTCGTGCTTTATTTACTTTCACTCGGATATTAAAATACCAATAAACGTAAAACCCTCACATAAATGTCACATCCATAGATTTATTATCCTACTGGTCTTTAAATGCAGCTTAGCAAATTAAACCACATTTTCCTCACAAAAGAAAAATACATACATATAAGGTGTTTAATTTGAATGTATAATTTTAGTTTAATTTTTATAACTATAGTCAAATATCGACCATCATAGCTGGTCTTCTAGTAATGCCTGGTCTATTAGTAGTCATTATCATATACAAGAACTATTTTAAGAAATCAAACACACTGCTTAACGCGGTAGAATCATATGTAGTGTGTATGAATGCCGCGGCACCACCGCCACACCTGTTTCTTACTAATAACAGCGCTGCTGTGTTCTGGGTCGAAGGGTTTAATATGGGAAACATACATATCTGAGGCATTCTAGCTTAGTTCTCAGGGATGGCGACGTATCTGTTATCGACCTCAGGTAGGACTCTAATCTTATTTGGTCACAGATTTAAATGGATGGCAGTGGCCAGTGGCCAACAGGTGGCCAGCATGCTCGTTTGCTACTTCATTATAAAAAAGAAAACGTTTATCATTTAAAGAATTGTGTCAAAAGTTCAGTCAAATAACACAGTGGGTGTTATTTGTAGCTTAGACAAGTTGCTTTCCGTGGATATAAATTTAGAATCTGAAGCTTAAAGCTCGTGAATTATTTATCAGATCTACAACTGCGGCGCGCCAAGAATGTTGTATATTGATATTTTTGTAAAGCACTGTAAAATATTATTCTACTTGTCAACTTTGGACAGCATTTTATTCACTATTGTTGAAAATTACTTGTAAAGTATGAATTCTTTGCAAGTAATTTTAAATTTTGTGGGTGACTATGTTCTTGGTAATACTGTACACATATAAATTCAGTACATAGCATTTAACGTCGTAGTAATAATTTTCTTTTAATTCTCTCCAAGCATTTAGTTGGTCTAAATACTTATTAAGATATACCATGTAACTAAATAAACCACAAACAAACAGTATCGATCGTGTCTCCGGTATAACGAGGTATTTACTTTTCTATTTTTTTAGCTTGAGTAGACTATTTATGATCTATGTAATAGGATATTAATATGCTTATATATTTAACTAATTGTATAAAAATATATCTATCATGCTGGAGACATTTCTAGTATAGACTTATAGATAGTATTCTTATAACTTTCGCATTTTCTGGCTTAAAACGTACTATTGTTGAGATAAAAACATTACTTTCCCTGAAACATGAAGAATTGTATTGGAATAATATTGTACCGTTTCTTTTGAAAATACATTTTGAAAAAGCTGCTTTTTGGATTGAAGCGAAATCAAATTACATCAGTTTTTCTTTTTACATGAAAGACATATTCTAGTTAATAAATGTTCATTGTTTAGATGTTTGTCTTAACAGGAACTGAACTTGGAACCCGCCATAGAAGGTGATGTGGCATTGATTCAGTTTATGGATAAACGATACCGACACAAAGATAGTATAAGTATTTTCAGACAAAAGACAAAAGTGCAAAGAATTAATTAAAACAAAAACATTTCGCTGTAACTGAGTCCGAACGATGTGTTAATCAAATCGTTACAAAAGCAAATACGTCGGTGAAAATTCTAAATCGTTTAACTGTTGGGTTTAATTATCAAACATCCGCGAGCTCATCAGGGTTTAGGGTAGTACCCCACAGCCTCGCATGCGTACAGCAACCCCTACAGACTCTCAGTAACCATTGAGTCACGGGGGTGAACGGACGTCCCAAATCGTCGCGACTCATAAACGCAATCACGTACGATTGTCGTAAGATTACATTTTTATAAAATCGTATTGTAAAAACCGCAATATTACAGGACGCGTGTGTACAAGTTTAGTTCAAAGTTCGCAGTACGTTTTTTTAATAAGTTACTTCTGTGCATAGTTTTGCTTATTCGTTTTAGTTGGTATAATATACACGGTAAATTCGTCTAGTGGGTTAAGTTTTACGTGATTTTAAATTGACGAGATATATTTGATTTCAATGTAAAATGACACATTGTCAAGTCTATATTTTTTGCATTCGCAAGTCAGAAACACGTGACAAAATTCAATTTAAAATTAAACTAACCAAAGTTTAGCGGCATGTACCACAGTTTTCGCATTAAGCTCGGGGAGTTTTAGTGCCATCGTTACATCTGTCTCTGTCATTAATGGGATTCTTGCTGCAGTTTCCATTAAGGAGGCTATTAAAGTTGCAGCTTAAGACTTATAGGTCACAGTAAATCCGGTAAGCTACTATCTAACTGCTAAGTTTATTCTGTATTCTACACATTCATACTTTTAATGTACCAACTTGTGAACGTAAAGCTTGTTTAGTAAATGGCTCCCACGATTGCATACAGATCCCTTTCTGAATAAGAAGGTTACGGCCATAGTTCCTGCGAGAGTCAAAATTGATCCTTAAAACACAATAAATAATTCTTAGGCAACATTCAAGCAATAGCGTCAATTGCGTTGATTACCCTTAACATTAAATCAAGTAATGATTAATTTCTAATGACTCCATGTGTATATAGCATGACCTCTTTAAATCTTTTAATGGACGGTTCAGCGCAAATACAAACATTTTTCTTCACCGATTTCATATTGAAAAGTTATTCAAGAAGCCAGATTTTTTAAGGAAACCATATGATAACAGCAGTAGTAAGCGCTCTTGTGTCATATTTTAAATTTTTAAAAGGTGTAGTAGTGTAAAAAATATATTACTTCATGTATTTTGGCTTCACATATCTTGTTCGTCAGGGGTGAGCTCAAATAGGTTTCTGACCCTTTCTAGGGTTGATTATTATTTAGATCTATTAGCAGTAGTCATATTTCAGTTGTCGGATTCAGGATTTAAGTATAGAGGGGCGAGGTTAGGGGTGGTTGACCAGCTGAAGGGAGGTTTTCAAAGAATTTGATGAATTTAATTAAAAAAAAGTCCCTTTGAATAAACCAGTACCATTTACTATCAGACGGTTCTTTGCAAGCTCAATGTTGAAAAAACTATTTATATCATCAATATTCTAATGATAAAGAGTACAGACTCGTACAGACAACTCGGTTTTCCAAGGCTAGTAACAGGACTACACTTGGAAATCGTTTTTAAATATTTAGGATCCATTTATTTTATTTAGATGAGGACTAGTAGAAGACTCAAAGGTTCATACTATATCTACCGCTCCTTTTCATCCTTAAGTATATAGCCTGCAGTCTATGTCACTATGAAATTGAGACTATGACACTATGAATTCGACGATGCCACATGTTAAAATCCGTCAATCCGTTTGGGCTGTAGATCGTGCTAATGAAATGGAATACGTGCCCTCGAAATAAAATTACCGATATTCTCGCGCTGTCGGGTAAATAAACGTGATAAATAAATGTGAAGTGAAGTTACGTGAAGTATAATACATTAATATAAAATCTAATTTTATTAAACACTGCTGGAACTCTTAATAACTTCCTTTTAAGGAAATCATAATTTTATTAAAACGTAAGAAAACTTCAATTATGTAGACCTTCCTTTGATATGAACGCGGCGTCTTTCATCTTCCTTAATACAAACTGCAAAGAGTAAAGCTGCTGTCACATACACAGACATCGCACGTAACAGACGCGTCGCGTGGCAGACAATAAGTATATGTAGATACCTAATTTATGAACGCATTTGTATCACCGTAACGTAACCGTGCAGACACGCGCCGTACCTGTCGATATATTGTATTCAAAATATAATTTTGTCGGGCACTGCACGTTCAATTCTTGGAGATAAAAGCATACGTACACAAGCAGTGCAACGCGGTTTGCGTAGATCCCAAACGATGTATAAAGTTAAGCAATGTCGGGCACAGTCGGTAGTTGGATGAGTGACCGCTAGTGGCAAATTTTCATGCCTTCGGTGCCTCGGATGGCACGCTCAGGCGTCGGTACCGGGTGTTATTATTGGATAATTAAACCTCATCGAAAGCCTTATGGGCATTGAATTTATGAAATTTTGAAAATATCCGACACGGGTTGGCTTCTAACCAGCATCCCCTACACTAACATGCATTAGAGCATCGTGTTGGAATTCAAATCTCTCTTACTTTTAGGTTAAAAAGGCTTGCGGCAACTCGTTAGGTACATCTTCGACCACATTAAAAGGTCTTTACGAAAATAAACTAACAAGCAATAAAATTAAGCCTTTGCGAATAATTTTTCTTCTACCATATTTATTGTTATTTCGCTCACAGGGTTTTAATGTTGTTACGTTATATTATTGTGTCTGACATTTTTATAACTGGTTTCCCAGTAGTTTGCGGATCACTAAAGGTCCGCGGGGGCTCAATAATGGTCTGCGAACAATTTAGATTTTTGTAGTTATAGGTACATAACATGTATAGCCTATGTCACTATGATATCTTAAGCGATTCTAAAGACATCTCATATGCTAAAATCCGTCACACCACTTGGGCTGTGGGGCGTGCCAAAGAAATGGACATACATACGCTTGAAAAATATTACCCGCCTAATGACGCAGTCGGATAAAAATATTAGTTTTAAATTTTATGTTCCTGATATCATAAATAAAAACATATCATGGTTCCCTGATCGAGAACAGGTAGAAACCTCTGGGTCATAACAACATCACACACTTCTATTCCACCGATGGAAGCGGGTCTCCTCTTAGAGTAAAAAAGGTTCACCACGATAGCTAAATGCAAATTGATATTGCACGCCACTTGAAGAAAAGAGTTTTTATATTATGGAAGTAGTTAATGAGCATGCAGCCCACCTGATTGTAAGTGGCCACTGCCACCCATGGGCTTCTGTAATCAACCCCAGATAAGTTCACAGCCCTACCTGAGGTCAGCCACAGGTGCGTTACTACCCCTGAGGACTAAGATGGAACGCCTCGAATAAGTATGTCTCCCTTACCACTATTTTCAAACTAGAACACAACAGCGCTTAACACTGCTGTTATAAGGCAGATAGGTGTGGCGGTGGTGCCGCCGGAGTCGAACCACAGACCACCACTTCTTCACCACCTTTAAACTTTTTTAGATACGCAGTTATGAAGTTATAAATCAATAAAGTCATTAAAAGTGTATTTATAAAGTCAGGGTGTAGCAAACTACTACCAATTAATAATATATTGTAACGCAAAATATATCTTCCACAGAACCAAAGGCCCAACCACAGCTATAATGAAGTTAATTGGTGTGGTTAGGGCGAACGCAATTATTATACTCTGTTTACATATAAATAAATCTTGATTACCTTCTACTCGAAATTAAATATTTGAATAACTCTCGAGTTGACTACTAAGAACACTGAAATTCTGTAATTAGAGAGTGAGAACTCGTACAAAGGATTTTTATGTTTTTTATTAATTACAGCGAAACCTTTATAAGTACCTCCGTTATTATAATTTATTTTGAAGTTGGTATCTTTGTAGTTAAGCTCTGGCAGCAATACCGCCGCGCTTATTTCTGCCAAATAACAGCAGTGTTAAGCGCTGCTGTGTTATGGTTTGAAGGGTGTGTTTAGGGAGACATATTTTTTCTAGTTCTCATAGTTTCTCCTTTTGACCTTGCAAACCATCACCTCCAAAAATAGCAGCGGTTAACACTGTTGACTATCTAGAAATAGGTGTTGCACTGGTACCTAAAAGCCCTCCAAAGTTGGGCGATAAAAGGTTATCATACTTGTGTTTTAGACGTCAAATCTCAACGATTATCTAGGAGCAAGGTGAGACACTCATTGACCCACTGAGACACTCATTGACAATATTTTACATAGTTATTTTTAATGTTTTATTGGGATGTAATATAAAGTAATAGAACTGTCCAAATTGCACTATTTTTTGTCATCTCGATAAGCTTATTTGGGAGAAGAGGGAACTAAAAGTCATTTTATAAATCAATTTGCACAAGACGTAAACATGTACGTTGAAATCGACATTGATTTCACTATTTTTGGATTATATTTTCAACTTATAACTTTCTTCCTTAATCGATGCGAAAAAGGCTTATGGATGGCGGAAGGACGAGAAATAAATGAGGGTCCTTTTAAAAGTCCATTGTGATATTGTTATACAAGCTAAGCTATAGCAGAAAATCCCTACGGGCGAGGAAGAAAAATGTTCGTAGTTATTGCTCCATTATAAAACATGATATTGTTGTAACTAACAAAAGATTTTTGCAATATTTACAAGCTCTCGATAGCGGCTTCGCTCGGCAATGCCACTCATATTTTTTCTCCTCTTGAGTTTGAATTATTTTTGTACTTCCTATATCCATATTTTTTAAATTCGTAAAACCCCCGTCAACATACTTTCAACACTTTTAAACAACATACAACAGAAGGTACTCTAAAATTTTTGGAAATGGCCTTTTAATTTTGTTAATATAGATACTTGCTTGATAAAAGGACTTCTTTTTAAAGCAGAACATTTTTAATTTGTTTCAAAAATATAATATGTTATTCTTCCCTAACTAATTTATTATATTATATGTGATTGCTACACACTTTGTTTCTCCTAAACTGTCCACGTATGTTTTTCAGTTTTAACATATGACTTGCTTGGCGTAGTGTTCATTATACTGCTTCAAATGCAACATGTGAAGGGTTCCGAGTTATTCCTTGATCAGTCAGACATTTAAACAATTAAAAAAATTACTGCTATAGGGTCTTTGATTATTCTTTATTTGATCCCCCGACCACGGACCAGGGTATCGTTATTCAAAAACATTACGTTTTTAAACTTTTTAATAATTTTAAAACAACTTTAATAGATTATGTTATTTGTGTGTAACAACAGACAGCTGTTTTATCTCTCGCCACTTATAAAACGACTAGTCATTTTCTGTATTATATGGCTGTCTACAAACTTAATTAGTGTAGTTAAGCTCTTTGAAAAGCGAATTGAAATTAGTTTTGAGCACTAAGATCTTTTGGTTTGTCTTAAACCTGTCGCTACACTAATTAGCTTTGGGTTCATTGCTTGATTGCCATATGTAAATTTAAAGTACCTTTGAGCTAAATGTAAAGATTAATAAACTTTTTGTATTCAATTCTAATGGTTTGTTTAGTACGTCCAATTTATGAACTTAAAATAGATAAGCTCATTTACGTTGATATGTCACGAAAGTTAGGTAAAAATATACATGTAGGTATATAAAATTGGAACGTAAATCGTTCTTAAACTTCAGCGTCTGCGGAAAGGATCTTACCTACCTATATAAAATTTAAAATATTCATATTTAATGTAAACATTAATGGTCTCATATTTAATATAGTTAACACTTTTAAAGGTGGTAGAACCATTTGTTATTCGACTCTAGCGGTATTAACGCCACAACGATTTCTGCCTTAGGACTGTTCTTATCTGGGGTTGATTTCAGATGTCCATGGGCTGCAGTGGCCACGTATTTTCAGGGCTGCC
>DWNY01002438.1:0-11074 GCA_018250635.1 Telegonus apastus | reverse complement strand
CTCCACCCGCCAGATGGATTGATATTGCACCGAGCAGACGTAAGACGAAGCGATTGCATACGGGGAAATAAAAAATATAGCACACTTCCTCAGTTGGCGCTACGTATCGACCGATAGACCGATGACGGATTTGAAGCTTACGGAAATTGCTAATGTCTTTCATGTTTTCTTTTGGAATGCTGTGCGGATGTCTCGTTATTTGCATTCTGGAAACATGCTGTTTAGTGTTAATGTATAAGTTATTTATGTCAGTGTCAAAGTGTCTTTGATGTCAAGGGTTTTTCTAAAAGAAGAGTTTCATTTTAATAGAGAATCATCAATACTACTTATTGTTGAAATAATTTGTTATTATTGAGTTTAGTATGTAGTAAATTTAAATGTATTAACTTCCATTGTATTAATTATTTAAAAGGAGTTCAATATTTAAGGTGTCTTTTGTACGAAGTTACAAAAACTATTTAATAGCTGTTAAATAACTGCTGTCTACTTAATTAAAAAAGTAACATATATTCATTAACTACCATTTTTAAATATATATTCGGCACCGCAACGCCTGCCAACCTTCTTATATCCCATGGCTGGACCTCAAGTTCCACCAATTTCTGACGAATAAACGAAGACAAAGGTACTAGTAACTAACGAATCCAATGCCTCCAAGTCGTAAAACCTTTAACACGATTTAACGGCTACCGTCCTGGTAACAACCGTATCTAAATTGAAGTATCCACACTAAAGTATGAAATTTAACTACT
Organism: Telegonus apastus; assembly: GCA_018250635.1. Classification (NCBI taxonomy): domain Eukaryota; kingdom Metazoa; phylum Arthropoda; class Insecta; order Lepidoptera; family Hesperiidae; genus Telegonus; species Telegonus apastus. Next base: position 10,322 of record DWNY01002438.1, on the reverse strand, counting down.
AGTGGGTCACTCATAAACATACCTACTATTACTCCTTAATTACACAGTTAATTCTCATCTAGTCGTGCTAAATTAATAGCGCTTTCCAATCGTCCGTCTCATCTCAAAAGGAACAAGACTTATTTTAATGGAACGTACAATGAATTCGCTCCAACCCTTCAAGTCGGGACACAAACGAGACGCTCGAACGTCGTGATGGCGATCCGGGAGTGACGTGACCCCCCACCCCCGGTCAGTCCCCCCAGATAATAAGGGTGGGGCCGTGAGTGTGTGCGTTTTAAAAAATATACACTCGGACGGAACGAGGTCGGGATAATTGTTTTAGTTGTAGTGGCTTGAGGTGATCTTACCTACGACCTGGTTCTAGATAAGACAAAGGAAGGGTTATCCGAAATACTCTGGGTTTGGCATTTTGAATGCTTAACATATTAAACGCTTTAGTATTTTTTCGTAATTTCTTACGGCAATTTAAATCACGTATAAAGCTAATTATTTAAAATAAGCTTTATTTAATTATTGTGATTGTCAAATATTTCGATGTTACAACCGCAAATGTTGAAAAAAAAAAAGATCCACATGATTGGAATTGAGACCGGGAATGTTATTTTATAGACTGAGGTATGAATTTCGGCCTCCCAAGCTGGAGTCCGGGATTCATAACTCGTAAGCAACTGCAATATTTCGTATTAGAAATAAACTGTTACTTTAACGACAATCAGAGGTATACCTATGAAGTCGTCCAACGCTTTTTAAAGGTAGGCAGAATTTGACCTAAACCACTCTCATTTAAAGAGGACTGGCAATGGAGCGGCGTAGCACTAAATTTTTTCCAAGGCAATACAACCAAGTAGCTCCACACATTCAAGCACGTGAAACACGTCCAACTCACACAGACGTATCAGCTTTCTGTCGCATACACATCACGTCATTTGCACAAAATGAAATAGCCTCAAAGACGGGCGACTTGCCGGACCCCACGCCACCCCACCCCACGTAGATTGACACCGTTGCAGGTAACTCAGCATCACTAGACACTACTTGAGAATTATTTCAACGTCGGCAAAGGTATTTTTGAGAAAAGTTGATATTTTTCAAAAAGGGTTCTTATAAGATTAATGTTTAGTAATAGGGACGATGAAGAAACAATGAAATAAGAAACGAAACAAAATATAATTTTTGCTAGATGATGATGTTATCCGATCCAATATTTGTACTGCCTAGAAAAAATTGTAGCTGATATATTTTATATGCCAGGGGTTCATGCAAATAACATATACTTTTTTCGTACTGGAACATAGATGTTTTTAGCTCTCTACGGGTTTAATTTTGATTAGATTACTATTTACATATTGATATATTTTGATTTAATGTAACGTTTCTATATAACCGCAACAATAGCACGCTCTGTCTCTTCTCATTCAATTTCTTCTTACGTCATAAACAAGATTGAAATGCACACAAACTGTCAAAGATGCAGTTATACAAATGTCAATAATCTGTCAGACGTCAAAGTCAGCGGCAAACATCAGCTACTCTCAAACGTCACGTCATTTGCAAGATGCCTCGGACCCCCGGGGGTGCGCCCCCTGTCTCCCGTCCCCCTGTCCCCCTCGGCAGATTGACATCGTTGCAGCTCAGTAACTGGACAATACTTTAAGATTATTTTATTATTAAATGAATTAAAAACAAGGTAAGTTATAACACACGTATAATAAGTTAATGCCTTTTTAAAGGTTACAAAATACCTACATTCTAGTATATTTTTAATTTTTTGTGTTGTGGTTCTGAATGAATGTGCACAAGTGATACCGTACCAAAAGAACATCACAGGTCATTTGCAAGATAGGGATTTTCCACTTCTCAGGCAGATGGATGTTAATACATGTAGTCCCTATTGAACAGCTGTAAATAGCCTTGTTTTTAATTATTATTGAGTAGCCTATAGAAAAACAATTTCTCAAATAAATTAACTAATCAACAATACACCAAATAAGTTAACGAACAATACGTCTACGTCTACGTAACTAATAACGTCTTTTGGATTAAAAAATAATTTTAACTCATAAAAAGTATTTGGTTCTGAAACCTTTATATAATTTCAAGAATACGAACGTAACTTTACACGGTTCACGCAAAAAGTAGACTAAAAACGTGCCCAGGATATTCGAAAACAAGCAACAAATCTTACAAAGCCACTACCCCAGTGCTCCACTAGTCTCAACTACCGAAGACGTCAGCCGTCCACTCCCCACCCCACGCAGATGGATTGATATTGCAGAATGCAGGTGAGCGGGCGAGCCGATCTCAGAACAATAGCAATCTATAAACTTCTGTCCTAGAATTCACTTGCAAGATACGAACAGTAGGTACACATTTGTATGGTCCATTGAAAGTTAACTAAAGTGGTTAAACATAGATAGCACACACTTGAATCAATTCATTATGATGGTCAACTGATTGGTCATTGCAATATTTTCATTAGTAGGCAACAATTTGCAGGTCGTCAACCAATTATTTTCAGGACAACTTGTCAATTAACATAATTTATTTTTATAAAAATCTGATGACTACAACCCATGTGAGGAAATTTAAACTTTCAGGAGCGTAAAAAAACATGCACACAATTGTAATGGATACTTGGTTTATCTGTAAAACACCAAAAAAAACTTTCATGGCATTGTAGACATGAAAACAAGATTAAATCAAAAACAGGAAATATTAGGTATATTTCCTGTTTTTGATATTCGTTTAAATTTACAATGCGACAAATCTTTCAGCTCCATTATTCACTAAAACTTTACCCGTCCGTAAAGGAAACGCGATTGACGCAAATTAATAGCCGTTCTTAACGACACTCCAAAAAACGAAACACACCATATCCCTTACTTACACCCCATAAAAACGCGACAGAGACACATGTCCCCCCTTATTATCTTCAATTAAGAGACTCTGATAATGTGCCATGACATACGTTCGACGTAACCAAAACTTGTGGACCTATCAATGTGCCTTGCTACACCCCCAACGTTATCGTTGATGTTCCAACTGAGAGGGAGGGTGCAGTTCAAAAATCACTGGACGTCTCAGCAGCGCAAGCTTCAAAATGCAGCCAAAACAGGGTAATTCGAACTCTAATACGTGACAATACGACGAAAGAAGAGTTAAATGACGTATTGTCACGTCAGTCCCAGTGAGTGATGCATACGGGACAGTGACGAATGGCGGACCGTTACATGTGATTAGTGGACGCAGCGGTTCCGTGATCAGATGCTATAATGAGACGTGATAGACACCATCAGTGAGTGACGCCATTCATGGTGTTTGTGGGTCATTTATTATAAAAAGTGATGTGTGACAAATTTGAGGAATGGTACCGCAATGGCAATGGTATATTTTAAGCTTGTGTGTGCTTGAATAATATATGGAAGGCAATGGAAATATAGAACAATATATGTATGTATATATAACGATTTCTTTAATTTCGCATCTGTTACAACTAAAACTATTACTTCCATTTATTAATAAGATCAATAAAAATATTACTCAGAAATGACATGCATGCAAAATTTTTTAAGTTTAACGTGAACACGGAAGATCTGACACGTCAAAATGACGGATAACCGTCAAGTAGATGAGATATGACGCTTAGTAATTTGATTTACGACACCAGGGTGACGCTTCATTAAATTGCGTGCTAAATACAACTCATTTCAGACTAATATCTATAAAATTATATTTTACAATACAAACTTAATAGCTTAACTACATCTGTCTACGTCCAGTGCTCATAATAATTCGCTACTTGACTGTGCCATAGTAAGGTTATTAGGACAAAAATAAATAAAATATATCCGCTATATCAAAAAGAAAATTGAAAAGAAAATAATTAAACGTACCCACAAAAATATCATCAGTGCGCGAAAATCACATGTACCTACATGAGCCCAGTATTTCGTTAATAAAATCCTATGCAATGAAATTAATTCCTTTAATAAAAGTTTAACGAGAACACGGAAGACGCGAGACGTCAAAATGACGGATATGCGTCAAGTAGATGAGATATGACGCGCCGCGAATTTGATTTACGACAGTACGGTGACGCCATACTAATTTATTGTTAAATACCACAACAAATTTAAATTCTTTTGATAATACATATATCATAAAAAATAGACCAAGATTCCAATCATACGTTAATTTGAAAATACGTTATATGTAAAATATGTATTTAGTTATTTGGTTTATACTGCTGGAACCTAATTAAAATGAATCATGTTAACATAATTATATGAATATAGCAAATGAAATCAAGTTTCTTAACAAATCATTTTATTTAAATAGATGAAAAATATCAAATGACGTCTTTAAGAAAATAATATTAACAAATTGAGCACGTTTTCCATTTACAGTAAAAAGTATCGAAATGTAATACGATTCGAGAACGCAATTTATGTAACAGATTTCATTACAACGCACGGAATTATATTACAAAAATAGAATCCAATAATATCGTTATAAAAGGTGCAATGAATCAACGCATCGCGGAAGAGACGCGTCAGTGTGATGGATACACGTCAACTGTATGAGATATGACAGCAGCGTAATTTGATTAACGACGCCGCGGTGACGCGCGTTAATTTGTTACAGGTCTCAACCGGGTAAATAGGTGCGCTATTTACGGTTGACGTTATAAATTGTAATCGGGCCTATCGTGGCGTTGCTCTGCGTAACGAATTTCGATTCCATTTCACTTTTTAGGTCTTTAGGTTGTTGAAAAATTATTAACTGGTTTTTAATTATTTTTTGGATAATTGTCAAAGGCAGTATAGTTCCAAAATTATTATAACACATGAAAATGGACAATTCTATTGTCCAAATGGACAATTTTATTGTCCATTTTGGGTGGTAAAAAAAATAACCAAGCGTCAATTAGATTAATGTTAAATAGTAAGTATGTTGGGTTTCTGTATTACTACCTGATTTTTATAGATTGATATTTATTGCAAAAGTCACGTGATCCGAATGAAAAGTCTTTTTCATTTATCATAAAACAAATCGTGTTTTATTGTAAGTATAACGTTGTCGCATACTGCAACTGATAAAATTACGAAATATTAAAACCTGTTTTATTTTACACTACACTTATTAGAATTAACGTCTAATTTACCAAACCACAGATACGACACCACACTGACGCAAGACGTCAAAACGTCCGTTTTTGCAGCCGCGCGTTTCTAGATCTGTGTCCGTTTCGGTCAAGCACAAATACAAATTGCCGTCAATAAATTAATTACTCGGATTTCTGTATCTTGGGAACTGATTTGGCCTAGTTGGGACTGGTATTGCGTACCCAATGTATGGTAGTGGCCATAAATTGACCACCTTTCGTTCAAGACATTTGTAAGCCAAATTCATTAGTTATTGACTGATCCAGTCGCCAAATCTTGTTTCAATTGACTGGCTGATTGTCAAATGGACATAAAATTTAATTTCAAATATTTTAAATGAAATTCAATAATTAACGGTTTGTAACGCATGATCATAACGTACATAATCATATATTTGAAAGTTAAGTTTTATCCAACGACATTAAAAGGAGGGTATGTTTTTCGAGCGTATGTATGCCTTTGTCGCAACCTACAGCCCTAACGGCTTGACGGATTTTAACATATGAGGTATCGTAAGAATCGTCTCAGTTATCATAGAGACATAGGCTTTAAATTTTAAAAAATAGTGCCTGCAAACGGAAAAAAGGGGGGATGGAACGAAATATTTTTTTCATAACAATATGTGTATGAGTATCAAAGTCAATTTATTTTAAGCAATCGGGTTTTTTTAAGATAATTCTCAAGTTAAATATTTCTACAGATATTTATAGAATCGCGCAAATGCTAGATGGTCACTGTAGTTTGGACATTAATTCAACACTAAATAGGTTAAGCGTAACTTGACGTCGGCCACAGATGCGTTGCTTACCTTGAGACGTTGAATAGGTACGTCGGGACACCCCAGGTGCTAACGCAGTATGCCATGTTACCCATCAAAACGAAAACAGCATATGAGCAATATCAGCAATATGAGCATTGCTGCAATAAGGAAGGCACCACCGGAAGCGTTTTCTACATAGATTACCAATTTTGGAGACTGATCTTTAAGTGACTATATATCAAACAAAATATTTAAACACATCCTTTATGTATATAATTACAACTAGCCTACAATGGAATTGCCTTTATAACCCATACATTTTCAAAAGTTCGATACAGGCAGTTAGGACAGGAATGACTGCAATATCTATACAGGATTTAAAGGTGGTAGTACCCGTTGTGGTTCGACTCTGGCGGCACCACCGCCACACCTATTTCTGCCTTATATTAGTAGTATTAGGTGCTGCTGTGCTAAGGGAGACATACTCATTCAAGGCATTCCAACTTAGTCCCGAGGGGTAGCATGCATCTGTGGTCGACCTCAGGTAGGACTCTTATCTGGGGTTGATTACGGATGTCCATGGACAGCAGTGGCCACTTACCATCAGGTGGGCTGCACGCTCGTCTGCTACTTCCATAACATAAAAAGCATTGCTTTTGATATTTTAAAACTGGAATAGTTTAAGTAAAGAAATCTTTTTACACACTGATCTCCGTTGCTACCAGAATAGATGAAGGCATAAACTGATTTATATACGTGAGCTGATTGAAACTCCTTAATAAGGGTGCAAGCCCCAGAGGCGGCTAATTGTAAAACTATATTTTATAGCACAAACACAAAAACCGCTCCGTTTTCCGTAATTTTTGCTAAACGCACACGACCCGTCCCGCTCAAAGGCTGTCCGGCGTCACTCACCCCACCTACTCGCAAAACCTCCATAAATAGCTAAAAATAAACCCCGCTCAGTGTATGCAGGCGTTTCTTTGCGAGCAGTTGCTTTGAGGCGATTTTAATTCGCTTATTTCGCTGCCGGGAAATTGCCAGTGTGTTCCCGAATTAACGGTTCTAGCGCTGTGACGGCGGTCGCGGGGGCGAGTTAGTCGACTGTTTCGGATACAATAAAGCAATGCTTCGATTGGCTTTTTATATAAACCTAGGTAATATTTGTAAGTAATATTTGAAATAAAAATTTATGTCTTCCAGTCGTCATAATATGAATAAAATAATAGCTTATTGAAAAACTTGGACTTGTATAAAAAATATAGTTATTTACCGTGATAGTTGAATTTTACACGTACATAAGCCACTATAGTCTCTGAAAGATTGTATTAATATAATTATCCTAATAATCTAATTACCTTAACGTTAAAAGCATACAATAGTTTCCTCGTCCATCATTTAAAGTCTAAATCCGCTACCTCCTATTAATAAGCCAGCAGTGTATCTGCATGCGGAGGTCTGGCCACGTCAGCTCGGCGATTGTAAAGGCGCGATGCGATCCCAGTGTGCGGCGCGCTTAAAAAATATATTTCTCTGGCGCTCAACTGACAGTGTGGCTTGATCAGTCTTTGTTATGTTGGTATTTTGTGTTGGTTGAGCAAACTGTTTGATGTCGTGGTCATATTTTTCAGCGTGTACTTGAAGTTAGGCCGGTCGGATACATCTGGCTTATAGCAGCGATGTTTCTATTCGCTGCTTCTGGTTTAAAGTTTGATAATGAGGTAAAATATACTCAGTTGGTGTTCATGTACGACGGTGGTTCAAAAGTTTAGTCGTGTTAAACTCCAGTTATGATCCGATTTTGCCGTCATAACAATGCATTTGTAAGTGATGTCAATTGTCCAATAGTTCACAGAAGACCTTACTTGCATTTCTTCGGAAAATTGGAGACTCCATTGAGTTTCTTTGGAAATATCATATACCTAACTTTATTTGGACTTTGGAGATCTTAATTTCGTAAATACTTAGATATAGTCAGTTATGTGAGAAAATACGGCAGCGGACTATAACGAGACAGTATTGTTGCAATTTGATGAGATGAATTACTTCTTGCTCGATTAGATTGACTCATGGTAAATAGTAAATAGAATGATGATAACATAAAATTGTAGGCGGTTTACCAAAAAATATTTTTCCTTTGCTGGAGCCAAACATTGATAATCAAAAGAAAATCTTATGAAAAAACCAAATTCCCCGAAGATCGAAACAATCGCTCTAATTAGTCGACATTTCAAATCAGCCGGAGGAACTCTTTAAAAAACCTCCCACGCCCTGTTTTACACGATTATCGAGTGGGGTGGGGGGGTAACAAATGTACACTCGCTAACAAAAATCGGTCGATTTTTAATTAGGCGCCCGAGGCGGTCGGGGCACGTGATCGGAATGGACCGATCGCTCATTGCATAACGTACGACGTCGTATTAGCGGGAAATGAAGTTAGGAACGTTCGACTTGACTGTCCAATCAGCGATTGTGCCTAATGAGACGGCTTCTTTTTCTGTTTATTCCTTGACTGTACTATATACTTACCGTCATTCAATGGTCTTGTTTTTCTGTTTGTTCCCTAACTGTACCGTACTGTCATGTTCTGTTAGAAGGCAACGTACCTTATTGGTCCGATTTAGTGCGACGCTGTCTTGTTTTGGAACAAACAAAGCTTGAGTGACACTGGCGGTCGAAACTTATTATCCACTCTTGAAATCGTCTTTTACCACGTAAGTTACTGGTATTTTTGTTTTTGTGTAAGTCAAAATCGTATCCCTGGAGTTCAGATCGAAAAATGGACGTACCTACGTAATGCAACTAAACACTAAATTTTAAACGATATATTTTGGCAATGAATAAAAAACTATTATGAGTACAATCAGGTACCTAAGTAAATTTATTTGGACAACTACCTAATATGTTACTCGGAGTCGAACCTAGAACACTCAGGCGAATTAAACACATCAATACCACTACATTCACGTTAATCAGTGTATAGAATAGTCCTGTCCGTTACATAGACGAATCTCAAAATTCATTAGACAAAATCTTCAGCTCTTTTCAGGACAAACAAAGGCAAAAAACAGTTACCGGTGTAGATAAGCGAGAAATAGATAAATATTTAAGTCAACGACCTTCAGGTACGTAGTCGAAACAACTTGTATTTCTTTGCCCCCTCCCCTATCTCCTCTCGTCTGAGGCTCATGCTTACAAACTGTCGCATTACAGGCCATCCCTTGCACAACAAAACCCACGCTCCTCTCGTCAGAAACACCCGATTCTCGACTCTACTTTGTACGTCATAAGAATATTTTATCAGCAAAAAGTAAGTCTGCGTACCGAGGTCAAGATTACATTTGCGTGCAAATTGAGGTATTTTGAACCTTATTCCGTATAATTATGGATGGGCAAACGTGAATTAGGAGGTTGTCGGAGTAATGTTAATTCTAAGCTAATGATATGAGGTTCGTTCTGCTTAGAATTGCCCAACCTGGCAACGTAAATAGGGGAATACAAGAAATTATTTGCAAAATGTAAAGGACTGCTCGAACAATTTGCAAACATCTAATTTTCGTGCTAAACTTCAGAGCATTAAAAATTTCACTAAATTCTAAGCAATTCTGTATTGTTTCAAGAATTAAATTTTGTTAAACAGTGAATTTAGCCATATGCCTAATTTAAGCCCGAGTTCTTAGTACTAGTATCACACAAAAACGACTAGATCAATATTTTGATGATAAATTTTGTATTTAACCGTTTTTGGTTTAACTAAAGAACAGGTACTTATGTATTTAATAAAATGTATCTATATATGACCAACCAGTAACAGCTGAGCTGTCATTTCTAATGAAAATCTTATTTTATGTAGCTCTGCATATAGCATATGCAATAAATAAATAACAAATATGATTAAAATAATGTACACTAATTAGTATGTACTTAACAAACATATCAGTGTATTAGTAAGATTAATAAATTTTGACCAATTTTTTTATATGTAGGTAGGTAGCTACATATGTATAAATATATCAGTCTATTTTTGACTAGCGCAATATTAAACCCTGATCAACATTACTTTAGTCACTAACCCTACACAAAATGGTCGTCAAAACTAGAGTCAATATATTCAACTTACGTCTCAAACTTGTTCAGCTATCCTCTGGTCACGGAGCTAGTAACCAAATAGACTCACAGAGGTTATGTGTCGTGCGTGAGTGAATACACGCTAATTACCTCACATTTATGTTAATGTAAGTTATACCTTTTCAAAGTTAAAGTAATAAATCAGCTTAAAAACAAAAAATCTACTGAAAAGTTAAGTTACTTCCACTGAAAAATCTAAGATGAGATCTAAGAAGTATTCTTCTTTCACAAGCAGTGATAGCCTAATGGTTGAAACTCGGCCTCTG
>DWNY01002437.1:0-11076 GCA_018250635.1 Telegonus apastus | reverse complement strand
ATCAAAAGCTGGATTTAAAAGTAACGGTTGTAAGAAATGGTTTCATCGATATTCATACTATCGGTTGGCTTTTGATAGTCAATTGTATCTATTGATAGTCGGGGTATAAACTGTCGATATTTGACTACCGATCGGCAACACTACTTGAATCTGTTTCAAGGCTAAACGGGTTGCAATCCGCAAAACACTGATGTGAGTAAGTATATTAAAAACGCATAAATAATCCACAGTCACAGTTTTATTGTCAAGGCGAAATCGATTAGATTCTTTAGATATAAACATGAAAGATGTAATGAGCTTCCTGATAATTCTCAGAGATACTCCATTTGGGAAGGAAACGATATTTATATTGATTGCTGCTCCTCAGTCGGAGCGAAGTTTCTTAAAGGTTTAAAGGCTTAAAGCCCCTTGTAGTTCGACTCCGGAGGCACCACCGCCGCACGAATTTGGTTAATAACAGCAGTTTTAAATGCTATCTGTTTTCTGGTTTGAAAGTGAGCTTACTGGGTGGAAATCTACTGTTTTTTTGTGTGATAAGGTAGACAATTGCTAGTAGGTCTTGTACAGATTTGTATTCTTCATTGTTCACAAGTGTATAGTGTTTATTCTTGTATAGGCCGAGATATGCAAGATCACAAGCGAAATTACATACATTTAACGAGTAAATTTTAGTCGCAGAAAATGTATCCACTGTCGATATTACAACGGACTAATCAACTCGTTAAACAAAGAGAGGTTACTTAGGAAACGTTACTTAGAGGTAGCAACGAATCCATGGTTAACTACAAATAAGAACTAAATCATTTGTTTAGTTTGGTGCAGATGTCTATGATCGTGACCATGACCATGACCTGACAATTCTCTGTATTATTCTCAAAATGATGAGTCTTCCACCTTAGCGCTTATAGTGCTTAGCCAGCTTTACTATGGCCTAGACTCTAGAATCTAGACCATTTTAGAAGATGTATACTTAATAAGCAACAGTGGGACACATATTATTATTATTATTTTATGTTATGGGAGTGGGAACGAGCATGCAGCCCACCTGATGGTAAGTAGCCACTGCCGTAACTGGACATCAATCAACGTTTCTAGCCATGAGGACTAAGTTGCATAAGTATGTAATTATTAACAAATTATGATTATTTTCTATAAAAAAACAGAACTCAAAATATGTAGTGCTACTAAATAGTGTGAATAATGAAATGAGGCTATTATGCCCGGCAGCTTAGGGTTGTCAACTTATCATGTATTACTAAGAGAAATGCATTATTTCAAGAACACAATGTATAGTGCACATATCTATTACAATTACAGTACTTCAAAGCTTTTCAGAGAATCCTCGAGCATTTTGTCATATCGCCAGGAAATCAGGAAAAAACCTCGTAAAATCTGTGGTTACCGATATAATACAAGGAAAGAGGCCTCGGGGAAGGCCGATACGCCGTTCTGGCCAATTCGATGTCACGTCGCATCCCTACGCAAGCAGATAAGATCCGTAAGTAGTGGCGAATTTTTATTAATCCCGAGAGCGCAAATGGTCACCTTTTATCAATGTGAGTGTACGCTAGAAATAGTTGTGGCGGTAATACCTCCACGTTCGAACCATCGTATCATTCAGGTTAGTAGTAAGTAAACAGTAAATATGGTCTTAAATAGTCTATAGAAACCTTTGTCCACGACAAAATATTATATAGGTAAATCAGCTTGGAGACGTTTTTGCATTTGTAGTGGGTTAGTACAGTCAGCAAATAAATAAAGAAATAATTAAAAACACAAATGTAATTTTTATCACAAATTTGTTCGTCTCCAGACTTTTCGAAGTCAGCTTCGTTTTCGCTTTCCTCCGATAAATCATCAATGTAGGTAAATGATAAATAATTTGTTTTGATATTGTATCTAAAGCCTATTAAAATTTTAACTAACAGTTTTGATATCAAACAAAATCAATAGCAAACAAGTGATAAAACAAGGTTTGTTGCGGTTTTATTCACTGTATGCATTACACTACTACAGATGTGATAACGTCTCCAAAATGATTTCACCATGGAACATTACAATTGGCAACCCTAGATAGCTAGTTTGAAACCATACGCCCGCGAGGCGATGACATCGGCGGCGCCAGCCGACTACGCTATGCAGCGTGAGGTATCAATTTACACACATTGAAAATAATTAATAAATCGCATAAACTGAGCTATCGAGTAACTTCGCGCAGATTTTTTACTCCTATTTCAACAATATATAATGTATCTTAATTTTAATAGAGCTATGACACGCCATGGACAATAGAATGTCTCTGTTTTTTATCAGACTGCATCAGAAGGAAGGTATTTTTTTCGAGCGTATGTATGAATGTCAATTTCTTTGGATCGCACCGCAGCCCTAAAGGCTTAACGGATTTTAACATATGAGGTGTCGTTAGAATCATCACAGTTATCATAGTAACATAGGCTATACAGTTTTTAAATATGATGCCTGCATATTTCGTCACATTCTCCATGTGACAGAATATTTTTGTATCATAACAATATGGGTATCAAATTTACTTCATTTCAAGTAGTCGGGTTTTTGTTTTGAAGATAATTCTCTAGTTCTGATCACCGAATTGTTTTTTATAATGGAGGTAGCAATCGTGCATGCAGACCACCTAATGGTAAGTAGGCACTGCCATTCATGGATATCTGTAACCCTGAATGATTAAGGGTCATGTATAAAGTGGAGAATGAAGGCTTATCTATCTATCTATCTATAAAGTGGAGCATATATATTGCTACCCCTGAGGACTAAGTTGAACCGCCTCGGATAAATATACACTATCCATTACTTGCAAAATTTTTCATAATCGAACAGCAACGCTGCATTGATGGCTAAGAAAGAAATTGGTGTGACGACAATGCCTCCAGATTCAGACCTCAAAGAGTTCTACCATCTCCAGAACCAACCTTCGTTTTAGGGTTTTGTTAATTCAGTTTATATTAACAGAGTTACTACATTGTAATAGAAATGTCGCCGTCTACGCTCATAGACCAAGTTTACCTTCATCTTGAGAACCATAATAAAAATTATGTACTTTTTTCGAATTCTGAATAAATCATTTTAGTAAGATGGTTTTAAGTAACTTTTGTAACAAAACAAAGAAGGTTAAAGTAAACTTCTAGTTAATACTAATGAAACAATTTCATAAGTATTTCCATCTTTATTTCATACCTTTTGTTAAAGAATAGATCGATACGTAAGAAATACAAGGAATAGGTTCCACCGAGGAAATATAACCACAACTATTTCTAGCGTGAAACAGCTTTTGCTTTTAGATGGAAGGATATGAATGCTGTCTAATTTACAAACGCAACCATTTTAGGACTCAGAAGTCAGGAGTTACTTAAGAACTTCTCTTCAAACAATATCAATATTAAACCAAAAGAACTAAATAAAATTGACGCTAAAGATGCTGAATAACATTGACTTCTTATGGCTAATTGATGCATAAATTACCTCTAAGATTGCTTTGGATCCTGCTAACTACTAGTTTAGAACGACTTATGGAAATTAGCAGATAATATGAAGTATCCAATCAGAAGGTAAATAGTTATAAAATATCAAAATTTGTCCATATGGCTACTATTGTACTTGATTTATATTTTTATGGCCAATTTGAAAATGTCAGTATGAGAAATAGTCAATAAACCTGATCGCAAATTGTACCGAACATGAAGTCTGAAATAAACTAAATAGAACAGGAGATTTATCTAAATTAGATCGTTTATGTATAACTAACTCTAAGGACTAAACTGGAACGCCTGATGTAATTAAGTAAGCATTTCTGCTACGCCTTTGAAATAGGTATACAGAAAAATCACTCTCTTATAATAGGTTTATGTATTGTGATTTTGTTGCGTTTATTTTTTAAGAAGCCTTAAAACTTACACCTTATATCATCAGCTACCTGCCAATGAAAATCCCACCAAAATTAGTCCAGCCATTTCGAATATTACTTAGAAGAAATTGACAGAGACATGACTTTTAAAAACTGTTTACATTATGCAAGTACTTTCGTGCGCATTTTGTAAACCCTTATTATTTTGACGTTACAAACAAACACTTCCCTTATATTGAATTGTATAGATAAAGTTAATTTTTTGATCTATTATCTACTGCGGATTAATAATATGTTTCATTAATGCAGAAATTCAAATAATATCTAATGATATGGGAGGACAATGAATAAATTTGTAATTTTGCATTATTACTGCACAAAACGGGCTGAGACTCGTAAACAATCAGACATTGAAATATCATCCTCGTGATCGCTATGTGAGTAACGAGCCCATTATGGTGGCCATTGTTATAATAATACTAGCTAAAACACGCGACTTCGACTGGACCGAATAGCCACATCTCTATGTCTCACTGCTGGGCACGGGTCGGTTCCCACAACTGGGGGAGGCTTGGAGCGTACTACCACACTGCTTTATTACGTGCTGGTGAAGGGGATACGAGTCAATGGCCAATCTGGATCGGTTTAAAACCACCCATAAAGCCTCCGAGGGAGTTTAACGACTGCTATCCATTGATAACAATCGAGACAGCTTAACGTGCACTTCAATACACCGAAGTAAGCATTATTTTAACATTAGAGGTCACCCAACCATCCACCGACCGCGCTCTATCTTGCTTAACTTTGTAGATCTGGGGCGTTCTACGCTGATCGCGGGCTTCAAAAAAATACGGTTCAGTAATTTCGACAGATAAGTATTTTGTGGATAAGTACAAAATAAAATAACTCGTAGATTAAATAATTACAAACATACAGATTTTGTTAAATTAATAACTTGCAGACTGTAACGTTTCACTTTTGGTTATATAAATCAATCAATAAAGAGTGATTGAATTGAACAAATGTACATTCTCTTCTCAAACTTGTAGCCCAAACGTGTTTTATTCAACTTGAAAATAAAATGCGTATGTCGGAGTTTTATTCTATTGAAGCAAACGAGCATCCAGTCCTCCTGATGATAACTGGTCACTGCCGCCCATGGACGTATCTACACAACTCTGAATAAATCAAGGGTTGTATCTTAACATCATGCGTTGGTTCTCCCGAGGACTAAAATTGTCCATACGAAAGAAACCACACCTTGAAACTCAAGAACTGCTACAAGAAATACGTGTGACGGTGGTACCTCCCCAATAGCACTATTCTCATTATACCTTGCAAAAGATCATCATATATAATCAATAGGTTTCCTTTTCTATAGAAGGGGTAACTCCGGGGTCTCCAACGGACGCTTATGGTGTCGTCTGAGCACGTTGCCCCTTAGAAATCTACCCGGACGAGCGTTGCGTTAGTCGCCGTTAGACCAGATGGGTCTATGGTCATGCGACCACGCATACCGTTCTACTCGTCGCTGGATGGACGGTTCGTCCCACTCTGGCCACCCACAGCCCCCAAAGCCCTTTTATTCGCCTCTTACATCATGCAAGGGACTAAAGTTACTATGGAGTTTCTGATTTAAATTTAATTCTCAATTAATTCAGTTTAATTATTTTGTACCTACAAACATAGTGGTTTTTTCTAAACAGAAACCACTCAAGATGGTCCCTGGTCAAAAAAAGGTGGAGAAACCCTGGTTTACAAACCATTAGAGATACAAAGATATGCACACCACATTTTTTATGATAAAGAAAAATTGCTGTAAAATTGTCTCTAGTCAACCAACAGACTAGACTAGATAGATTTGTCCTTTAGTTAAAAAGAATTAACACGTTGACAGCAGCCATTTACACTTATTGTAGTAATTGGTCAGTAAGTAGGAGAATTGTATGGAAACGTCGGACAAACTAAACTTTTGTTAAAGGAAATAAATACTGGCTAATGCGAGTCGGACTTGTCCATCGGAGGTTCATAGCAACGGGTAATTTTATGGCCTAAAACTTTGTCATTCTAAAGAGACCCATATCCAAGAGTGGAACATAAATGTCGTCATCAAGCTATTATTGCCCCACTGCTGGGCACGGGTCTTCTCTCGAGTAAGAGGGGTGAGGCCATAGTCCACCGCGCTGGCCAAATGCGAATTGGTAGACTTTACACACCTTTGAGAACTTTTCTTTTTTTATTGAGCTCACAGGCGAGCAGATTTCCTCACGATGTTTTTCTTCGCCATTAAAGCAAGTGATCTTTATTTTTTAATACACACATAACTTCGAAAAGTCAGAGGTTTGACATGGGGTTTGAACCTCGGACTCCGATTGAGAGGCTGAGTTTCAAACATTAGACTATTACTGCTCGTTAATGAATATAAATGTATTGATAAATAGCTCACCAGGCGAACGTTGTTCTGCCATATATATTTTAAAGACGCCGAAATGCCATTTTTATAGAGAAATCGACGTGAGAAAAGTTACTTCTGATTTTAAATTGTAATAACTTTTGATAGAGTGGATCGATTTTGATGAAATAAATCATTTCCATGAATTCAATCCTGATGTTTTGTCGGCAAGTAATTTTAAACACCCAGACAGCGAGCGCGAGTTACATTCTTATTATATATACAGATTAATCTTGAAAACGGCTAATATAATGAAGGCACTCAGTGAAAATAAGACGTTTACATATCACATTGTCCACACAAATATTTACAAACATTTCCATTACAAAAAATATATAGGTACCTACGTTAACCTTACATCTACTGCCTCTGAATGTACGGTGGTAACAGTTAATTGGACGAGAAACATAATCGCCATCCCTCATTCTAAACCCATCTGTCAAATACGAAATGGTCCGGGTTTAATTTAGCGGCGCCGCGCCTCCTACGTTCCAGCGCTTCTAAACAATAACAATAAACTTACTGCGAGATAGTTGTAAGATAACTGTTTAAGCGCTCGTGGGTAGTTTTTAAGTTATTGGGATGCTTAGGCAATGAAACGCGCGGGATTAACGCGTGCTAACATCGGTTAGCAATGAGGAATTTTAAACGATCTAAGAATGGGTGTTCTTTAAATGAGCGACACAGCTCTGTTATAAATTTGAAGGTATTGTTTTATTATAATAAAGTAGCAAACGAGCAATCCACCTGTTGATAAGTGGCCACCGCCGCCCATATAAATCTGTCATCTAACCCTAATATCGTAACCCAAACAAGTTTGTTTGGAATCCTACCTGAGGTCAGTCACAGATGCGTTGCTACCGCTAAGTCTCTCTTACGCCTTCAAACCAGATAACAACATCGCTAAACACTGCTCCGATGGCTTGGACTTGAAACATCTAGTAAGGAAGATCAGATCTAAAAAAAAAAACTGCTTAAGACGTATAACTAACTCAGTGGATTGTAACAGCGATTGCAAGAAACCAAACTTATCACCATTACAGCTAAACAATGCCAAGTTTGGTGTCGAACCGCACCTCCGAATGAACAATAACAATGGATATTCCGTAAAAACTATTGTATTCGATGCGCCCGCGTTGCTTTCTCGGTTTTTACTGTGACCGCAAATATCATCTCCTGCAAATAGCCGTGTCAAATATTGGAACGTTTATTCTACCAAGAACCAAAATAAATATCATTTTGAATCTACACGCGTATTATGTAGTACCATAATTATTGAACTTACTATCTTATTTAAAGATCTTAAAACCTTTTTTAAATTTCATTACAGTTTTCGCAATTTAAATATCATTACAGTTTTCCCAATTTAATCATTGTTAAAGTGTGTTAAAAATAACATTCTTATTCTATTAATAAGTTAGTTCTATTTGTCTAAGAATAAATAATAAAATTACTTCATACTCTTTTAGAAAGATGACGTTGCGAAACTGTAATGATATTTAATTTGGTTACGTTATATTTGTAGTATATATATGTTATTTTGTACTCATTTTGGGAGATATTCCTCTAAGATAGGTAAGAAATAGGTAAAGATATTTTTGGGTCGATTTGAAAGGCTCATTGTAATATCGTAGAAGGAAAAATTAAAAAACGTAGATTCAGAAATTAGTTTATGTAGGTAAATTATTAGCATTAGTTCATGTAATCTCTTATTTATTTTTGATGCGTCTCGTAAAATCAAAGTTGTCAATTTGGGAAACTGAAAGTAAATTAACACGAATGTTAAAGTCAGTCTTATTGCTCATATCATGTTCACATTTGTACGTCAACAATGAACTCATTTTTCACTGACACACTCGTCTGCAGTTTGTTATGACGCAATTTAGGGTTGCCAATTAATTTATTTACCTAATTTGTGGAATTTTAGAACAATGAACAAATCAAGTCAAACAATGAACCGATCTTTTTAACACGTTTTTATTAACTTCGACTGTATGTATGTATATTTAAGTTTGTAACGGAAATTTTGAACGTGACTTTTACCGACTTTGAAACGATGAATTAATTTGAAACTTTGCATACTTATCAAGGACCGATGACAACCAATAATATGAAAACAAGGTAAAAAATAAAAAATAGTTAAAAAACTAAATGACACCCTTTTTACATAAAGCGTGAGATGCTTTTTGAGATACCAAAATGATAATCCTTCTACTCATCTGTCTGTCAATAAAATATTTATTACTTACTATTGAAATGAGCATTGCAGCCCACGCTTTTTTACAATAATTCTATCGTACTTTTTAGTTCGTTTTTCACAAAAGCGTAGTTTTTAGTTTTTTACACTATTATTTAATAATTAAATGTTTCCGTATTTATTTTATTTTTGCAAACTTAAATGTAACGTATATTACATTTATGACTTGAAAAAAATGAAACATAAGTAGGTACTGATTTATATACAAACAAACATATTTGCAATAATAAACGTTTGTAATATCAATAAACAGAATTCATATTATAATAGCAATATGTTATTATATGCTGTTTATTCATCTATAAGCACAGCCCTAGAAAACCCACGCTAACCAAAACACGACACAATGCTGCCCTGAATCACAAGGTGCTAAGTTTTTTAATACAAAAAAAACAGTAAACGATTTCGTCACTTATTTGTATTCATTTGTCACATTAACATAAGTTGAGGCGTTGTGAATTATAACAAATCGTTATACCGAAACTGTGTTGTAGCCGTGTTCGGTAAACCCGGAGCATAATTAAATCGTAACCGATTTACAGAGTTAAACAATGTCTGGCACAGTCGGTTCTTGTTTCTTAGATGACAGCTAGTATCTACGCTTCATTAGCTTTTTCGTGCTTTAGAAACATATATAGATACATAGATAGATAGATACAGCACGTAGATAGATAGATAAGCGTTATATTGTCTTTGGAAAGATGTTGTCAAACGTTGTACACAAAATATACCATCTTCTACCAATCTCCATTGGATACTGTGGTAACTGGTGAACTGTGGTAAACTATACGCCAAACCTCCCCAAATAAGGACGAGTGGTAGTGGTAGAACCCACTATATTTATTTTCGACGGCACCACCGCCACACCAACTTCTGCCTTGTACAGTGTTAAGCCCTGCTGTGTTCTGGTTTGAAGGGTGTGGTAAGAGAGATACGTTTTCGAGGCGTTCCAACAGTCCTCCCGGGTAGCAACGCATCTGTTTCCGACCTGAGGTAGGACTGTGATCTTATTTAAATTTGATCCATTTGTGGCCACTTACCATCAGATGATAAGTGGCCACTGCCGCCTCGGGCTGCACGCTCGTTTGCTACTTCCATAACATAAAAAAGGCAGACCTCCCTAATGATGTAACTATATAGCTGTCCACTAGTACATAGTCCCCCTTTAATGCGGATTTTTACCAGCAGTCACCGCACCTGGCTAGCGTGATGAACACAATTGATGTTTCACATGAAGACGCTGATGCCTCCTGATCTACATCTCCTGATTCCCGTTCGTCACCTCCTACAGCATCCACAGGAAGAGAGGGAGTCATTCTATTCAACACAAGACCACGCAACACACGAGCAGCAAGGGCAAAAATAGCTAATTGACATTCAAAGAGAACTGTAGTAGTAAATACCGTTGAATTAGACGCCTCGCATGGGATACATTGAATATCATGCATCAACCATAACATAATCGCGAATAGTAGTTAAGTATACGTATTTGATGTAATTAACAAGATACGTATCGTTTGATCGGCGACTCGGCGACGGTACACCGACGCGACGCCCCGCGCCGCGGCGCCGCTGCGTTACGCTATTGTAAACATAGTGCTAGACTGTTTACTATCGGATTCTAAGGGCTACCACATACGAAACCGCCTGAAAATTCATGATGTTAAAATTATATGGTATCTTAAAACTGTGTGATTGTTTAAGGGTGGTAGAATGCTTTCTGGTTCGATTCCAGCGGCACCACCGCTATACCTGTTTCTGTCTTATAACAGCAGTGTCTTAAGCCCCGCTGTCTTATATTTTGAACAGTGCGTAAGGGAGACATACATTTTAGTAACGAATCTGTGGCCAACCTCACTTAAGATTGATCTTACCTGGTGTTAGTTGGACTGCATGCTTGTTTCTTTATAGTAAAAAGGTAGTAGGTAAATGTAATTGTTACTTCGTGTCCAGTTATCATACAATTTAATTATACAACAGTATTTTTCATAATTGTTTCTTCTGTTCACATTGTAAATACAGTCAGCAGCTTAGTGGCGCCATCTGCTTCAACTTCCATTTAGAAGAGGCTAACAATGTCATTTATTGATCATTTAATGTCATTTAATGATGTTACATCATTACGATATCAATTCTCTACTAAGTGTCAGACATCTCCGCAGTTTAACTGCATTATCTGCAGTACCGATATACAGTCGGTGAAGATATCGCCTCTAGATGATATCTGCTTAATAACAAAATTATGTTTGCTTGATGGAAATTCAAAACGGCTTTTCTAGTTACGGCATTTATAAGCGACGAAAATGTAATAGTAGCTACAAGAGTCGCGATTTGTGTTACATTCTTTATTCAATTAAGTTATTAAGTCGTATTGTTAAAAATATGTTTTGGTTTAAAGGCCGCGCTTGTACCCACTTAATACTTAGTATATACTTCTATACATCTATATCTATAAAAATAAATAAAATTGAAGTGCCTGTTTGTAATATC
>DWNY01002436.1:0-11077 GCA_018250635.1 Telegonus apastus | reverse complement strand
AGTTTCTTCACAACATTTGTTTACGATGATTATATCTATAGCTAGATGAACGTAACTTTAATGAAATTTGAAGTAAATTATATTAAAAAATAGTATTGGACAGTAGAACCCGATGTTATGTGAACTATCTCTATGACAGAGTATGGTGCAGAATTCTTCGCTGATGGTAATTTAATGAAAGGTAGGTAGTAGAACCGTTCGTGGTTCTACACCGGAGGCTGGTGCCTCTGGTGTAGAATATGGTGCAGCGGTGGTCCGCTGCACCATATTCTGCCTTATAATAGCAGTGTTCAGAGCTGCTGTATTTTGGTCTTAAGGGTTGTAAGGGAGACATACTTAGCTATTTAACTTTAGTCCACCGGGGTACTAATAAACTTAAAATAAGGCTTTCTTAATTCATAGCCGCACGTTAAGATTTTCACCTTTGTCGTGGGTGCCATGGAAACACACATAGACGATTACACAAGCACCCAGACCCAGAACAGAAATTAAAATACATCATTCTGATATCCGTCTGGCCGGGGATCGAACTCGGAACCCTCTGCATATAAAACCGGTATGGTGACCGCTCGGCCAACCGGAGTTCACCTAATCTGGAGCCAATATCAGATAGCTCTGTGATCTTATCTGGGGTCGATTACAGACGTCCATGGGCGGCAGTGGCCACTTACCATTAGGTGGGTTGCTCGTTTGCTACTTGCAAACCATAAAAAGTGGACTGATGCTCGTTTGTTAGCGTCAGTGGTCACTGTCGCTCATGGCATGACATGACATGTAACCAATGTCTGATAAGATTATAACCAACAATGAGTAAAGAAGAAACACATTGAGTAAAGAAGGCTTACTAGGTATAGTATATAGTATAGTAGTATATAGTAAAAAAATAGACAATCTGTGTAACTACTCTTATGAATAAAATGGGCCTTAACTGAAATAGTAAAAAACATTTAACAATATAAAATTGACAGTGGATTCATACATACATAGGTTCATACGTTTCGTCTTTGATTTAATTAAATGTACAAAAAAGTAATTATACAATAGTTGTATTTGAATTTTAAATCATTTGTAATTGAAGGTTTACCTACAGGTACAGGTAAATACACGTAATGCGACCAAATGTTTCACAATACAAATTATACACGGAAGTAGGTATATAATTTGTATTGTTGAAATTTCATAGTATCGTTGAAATTAATGTATTTTTTACGTTTTTGATAATTTTTTTGTGATGTTTTTGAATTCTCTATTCCTTCTTATGTTGTGTATATGCCTACCTATCGGGTTTTAATGCTGCCTACCTAAGACCTTATAACTTGACCTTTCCTTCAAAAGGTTGGATATAGAACAATTCCTCCCGAAACCAAAAAAGGGCGTCATATAGGTACTATAGCTTGCATCAGATCCGGGGACCGATCGAACCCGGAACCCTTTGCATGTCTGGTATCTACCGCTTTACCACGCGGATCGTGACAGAGCGTTCACGCTCTAAATGCGGGCGAGAAATTTTGCTCATCAACGGTCACCCATCCAACTTCCGGCTGCGTGCGACGTTACAAACTAAGTATATTATGTATTTATAACTGTACTCATGTAATCATGATTATTTAGTAGGTAGTTTATTTCTGTATGAGGCATATCTCTATAGGTACTTATAACAGATCCTATTACAATTTGTCAAAATAATTAAGTACAATTGTGCACTAATGTGTCATAAAATCATTATTTATGATTTTGGTGAAAGAACCATTACTTCTATCGTAGATCCGTTGTTTAAACAACAATTGTTCTCGTTAAATGAATAGTTAAGGGTTGAAAGGATAGCAATTGACTAATTTGTTAGGGTAACGGTATATTTTTAGGACTGTTATTAGATTTATAAATAAAAATATTGATTGGTTGGGAGATGTGGTGGATATAATACCGGTCTGATAGGCAAAGAGTTGTAGGTTCGAATCCTGATCAGGTAAAAATCCTAGTGGTTAAGTTTAGGTTTCTGTTAATATAGGTTGAAGAAACAGGTTTTGAACTTAGAACTTTTGAACTTTTATGTTATAGAAGTAGCAAACGAGTATGCAGCCCATCTGATGGTAATTGGTCACTGCCGCCAATGGACATCTGTAATCAACTCTAGGTAAGATCACAGTCCTACCTGAGGTCGGCCACAGATGCGTTGCTCCCCCTGAGGACTAAGTTGGAACTTCTCGAATAAGTACCTTTGACTCTCTTAACGCGGCCTTCTGAGTAGAACACAGCAGCGCTTAACACTGCTGTTATAAGGTAAGCTTTTCGTATAATCGTCCCAAATATTTACTTATTCATAATTTTGACATCTAGCGACTGTAGCGTGTTTGTATTAAGTCACTAATTTGATACTCAGAGGGATCTAGGCTCGTCTTTGTGTGTGTTAATCTGTCCGTATTTGAACGTAAAATTGTACTCTTTCTAGTTATATCTAAGGGTTAAATGAAGTACAGAATAGGATGGGAAAGTTAAACAATTCGAGATAAGTAATGATATGTTGGAACAAACAAACTGATTCAAGGAACAATACTGTGTCTACAATTAATATGATTAAGTACCAAAAAATGGAAGGATACCAATTAAGTATCTACCTATATAAGTATACAAAAATGAAAAGTTTATGTGTTTAAAATGTTTTAGAAGCAGTACCTACAGTTCGTCTAGAAGGGTACTTCCGACACACCTATTTATAGCGTGAAGCAGGTCTGTTCTATGTTTTTTAATGAAACATCTGTAATCGTCCCAGATAAGATCACAGTCCTGAGGTCGGACCCAGATGCGTTGCTGTCCCTGAAGACTAACACAGTGGTGATAAATATTGTTGTTATTAGGTAGAAATAGGTTACGCAGTGGTACTGCCGGAGTCGAATCACAAGTCCTGGTTTGAAATGTGATAAGGGAGTCATAGATAGTTACTTATTTAAGGTGTTCCAACACAGTCCTTAGGGGTAGCAACGCACCGTGGTCGAAATCAGGTAGGACTGTGATCTTATGTAGGGTTCAATACAGACCACCATGGCCGGCAGTGGCCACTTACCATCACGAGGGCTGCATACTCGTTGGCCACTTCCGGAACATAAAAAAAAACCTTTACTGCTGTACCTACCTACATTACACATACTCGAATACTTAGGTACATAATAAAACGAATATGCCTCTTTAGTTCTTAGATGTTCCCGACTTCCGACTACTTACAAAGTAAATGAGATTTCGTCATTATGAGAACGAGTGTATGCGATTGAAAACAGCGTCTGATCCCCGATGTTTTAGGAATCTTAGGGTAGCCATCTTTTAGACTCTCCTCGGATTGCCCCTAGATTTAAAATCCAAATCCCGATTCTGAATGAATGATATGCAATAATTGTTTCACCTCGAGATGTTCAAAAATATATTTAGGTACACATAGTAATCTCCTGCCTGATTTACCTACTGTTGTTTTGTTTCGATTTTACTTCATGCTGTTTCATTTCTTAAATATTGCTTTTAAAATCGAAAGTATGGTGTGTGGTGTTGTTATTACTTTTTTAAGGAAAAAATGATTTTTATCTATTTATCTAAATTTGTTGTAAAGTTAAGAGGTCCTAAAGCCTATATCTACTTATCTCAAAGAAATTACGACGTTTTGTGGATTGTTTTAAAATTACTTAAAATTACATTTTCTACAATTCTTTGCTACTTCATACATCATCATGTATTATCTGTAAATTATTGTAAAAAGCTTATTAAAAAAAAAAAATTCATCGACCGGGTCGAATACGATCGATAAAAGAAGATACAACATGAAATATAAGCATATCAAGTATTTTCAAAATGACAGTTGAGTCAACAACAACAAACAACAAAAAAGCCGGAATCCAGCGTAAATCTCATTACGTCATAAAGCTAGGTCCGAAGCAATCGATGTACGAATATGCCCATTTTCCGGTCAGTGCCTTACGAAATATGGCGTAGGGCTACAGAAAGTACTCTTATCGTGCGAGTAAAAAGTAATGCGCTCAGCCTTTATGGCAGTTGCGAGACACGCTCTTTATTACAGAGGGCCGGGCGACGGAGGCCTGGGGTACACTGAGAGAAAACGGAGATTATTTGCTTTATTATGGTCATCGTACTTCATAAAAAATACAATAAAACTTACGTGTAACCAAATGTGATGTAGTGGACACTTGCGTATCCCGGAGATATTTGAGTAGAGGAATCTCCGATCCCCTGGAATCCCTAAAATATTAATGCAAGTCCTATAGACCTACTTCGGTCTATCTTTCAAAGGGCGGCAAAATTTACCTAACCTAAACTTAAAAAAGACAGCATACTCCTTATCTTTGAGAGAGAGGAGACCTTCGTCCTCAAACTCTTTTAAAGTTTAAGTACAGCCTCCTCTAAACGGGAATTCTTGATCGGTCGATTATATGGCTCAATCTATCAATCCTTCTATCTCCAGTCAATATTTATCTTTGCACGACATGGATTAAGTAATAGGCGCGTATCTATATTGAGGTATGATAATGTAAGTGTAGCGGACTTCGCTGACGTAATTAGATTTTTTTATTATTACCAAGTCTAATACTTAATCTGAATGCAGATAAGGCTACACTCAGATCTACGCATTTACGGAACAAAGTTGTGTTATATGTCAAGAAATAAAAATATATTTAAATAAGTCTATACATAAAACTTTAAGAATCCGCTTAAATTGGTCACAAGACAAAATAGTCATTAAAATCGATTCGATTTTTAATGACATTGTTTTGTATTGCTTTTGATGTTATCTTTAATATCAACATCAAGAACTATTTCTGCGATAAAAACCAACACTAAATTCACTACAAAGTTAAAAAATGTGAAGTAGGATATATGTAGTTAGTATTGTTTTGAAGTCTGTCCTCGCTTTTACGCTCTCATTGCATCCCAAACCTTCGCAGCATTATTCCCCTCGCATAAAAAATGATTGTACCTTCAAATCTATCCGGAGGGCCGCACCCCAGCCTCCTCTAATGTCCCTCCCACTGCGTATATGAATGAGTCGATCCATACGAGGATAAAATGGCCTGGAGTGCCATCCAAGTTAGATAGAGCTATATGTTTGTTGATAAACTTTTTTCCGTTTGACTTAAGAAAACAAGGTTACCTATGAGACTTCATAGTGCGTATAAAATACGAGATATCCGAAATGTAGCATACATAAATACATAGGTGTGTATGTTACATCGCGGATATCTCATACATACCTATTCTCTGATCGATCAGTGATATATGCTTCAGATTTATGGTGTTTTGGTTCAAATCCGAGCACTTTTCGGATATGTCAAGTTAAGTTACGGCAGTACCAACTGCTGTAACTTTTTTTGTCTCACTGCTGGGCCCTGGTCTTTTCCCACAATTGGGCGAGGCTGGGAGAGTATTCTACCATGCTGCTCCAATGCGTATTGCTGACGGCTACAGGGACTGTACGGGTTAGTGGCCATTTAGATAATTTCCAACAGTCGATAAGGCTGACGAGATTTAACGACTATCTAACGATAATTACTATAAAGAAGTTAGGGAAGTACGTAAATTGCAATTTTAAGATGTCGGTACAATTATTAACTAGCTGACAAGACAGACGTTGTGCTGTCTTAACTATGAATATTAATTTTGAATTGGTATAATTAATAAAAGAAAGTGGGCAGGATTTTCTTAAATTTTCTAATGTTGCTTTAATTTACAATTTTATTTCTTCCATAAGGACCTTCTACTGACAATAATTAACACAACAAAAAAGATGAAGCAAAATTGTTCTATCCGTTCACGCGTGATGCGATGACCGAGGGAAATAGAGATTCATTTTTATATATTAAATATATATAGAAAATTGCAAGTTCATATTCAATTTGGGTATAAAATATCGTAAGCAAAGCTATATCTATTTAACTGCGAGTTCTATTTTGGGTAGTGAGTGCGGTTATTTACGGTAGAGATTTATGTACCTAGCAGGTCTACCCATCATTACCACCATTTCTTAAGGTATTATTAGGAACCTTTGATCTCCACAAAAATGTAAAACAATTTAAATGAAGCAGCAAATGCAATTTTGCTAATTTGTAGGAAATGATGTCAATGTAGAGACTTCGATTTTGTAAATATCCATTTGTTATTTAAATAATGTCTGCGCTTTTTTTGCGGATTTTGGAAATTTCAATTTGTTATTTAAATAAAGTCTGCATTGCAGGGGTCACTATCTACAATTAAGTACACATTCTAATCAAATTTGTGGCATTTAGATAGTTTATATATTTTGATTATATGCTCTGTAGATCTAGCGTTACCTACTTAAAAAGTGTCCAAAAATAGTAATTAACTGTTAGCTTCTAAATCGCGAATGTTTATAACAGGCAACTATATTATCCAATAAAAAGGCGTAATGGGAGCATTCGATCAATCCTACGACACCGTCTTTAAGCTAGTGTGCATACATCACGCACACATGCTTATTTTTTTACATTTTTAACTTGTCACTGAACGCGTGTCTAAATTTTATATCAAATAAAATCAAAGCACTACATTTTTTACTATATTTTATTTGTATTATGATTTTAAGATATGGCCCTTTTTATGGCCATACAATTTTTGATACAATGCCTACAGGTAGGTTCAGTTTTATGATAGAAGTAGCGAAATACCATCCAGTAAATTTGGAGGTAATAGGAGAGTATATTTTTTTTATTTTCATGATAATTATGTAATTTGTGCATTTAACAATTAATTCTACAGTATATTGAGAAAAGTCTAAGAATGAAATATAACTCATGTAGAATAGAATACATTGTAAAATTTATTAATAATAATTAGTCATATACTAAAAAAATAAAAGCCCAAAGTCTCTTAACCTTTTCATTAAACTCCGCCCGTAACTGGTTGTCTGGTATAAAAATACTTGACTATTAATCCAAACAATAGCACTCGGACAACTGTATCAATATGCTTATTTTGACTATTACGTATAGTGCCGGTATTGTACGCCATTTTTATAAAACAAACATTTTAGTACCGACGTAATGGAAAAAATCGCTTTCGAACAAAACCCAAGGACATATTGACATCAGTTGATTAAATATTTCTCTGTTAATGTTTTCAGACATTTTAATGTCTTTATAAAGGCGGTCTGTTTCGTTTTGGATACACAGTGGAAAATTTTAGATGCTATGAAAAAAGTAGTGCCCATCAAGGTTAGTTGCTGGCGTTGTGACACATACTAGTGTTAGGGTGAGACCACACTGGCGTTGTTACATAACTATAATTAATATTGTATATGTATAGGATCACAATGTTTTTGTTTCGATTTTGGTTTGTTTTATTGTGATTTTAGTTTTAATGTTTTACAAGTATGTATACGTGTAAAGCATAAGGTATTGATTTAATAATTATTATTTTCTTGCTCTATTATTTATTACTAGTAGACCAGTCACAATCGTCGAAATTCGATCATTATTAAAAACATACAAAAACTATACTTGTATAAGTACGTATTTTTAATCTGTGCATAAGAAAAACATTCATTATAGGGAGAATGAGGTTTAACTTGTTAAGGTGAATTTAAAAGAAATACTGCATTTTTGACATAGACGTCTGACATAGTTGACAATTTATGTCTTTTATATTGTCGGTGCTGTAAATAATGAGTATTTTATTTTATCTAATTTAACAGATTTGTAACACTTATTACACATAAATATTATCAAACGATAATCTTCTCTGGATAAACTTTCATGTATGTCTGATATAAATAATGCTTTCAACACTCATAGCCCCACAGTAGGATTTTCTCCTGTGCCATGGCACACAGAAATGCGAATACACAAACACCCAGACCCAGAACAGAAATCTAAACTCATCATTCAGATATCTGACTGGCCGGGGATCGAACCCGGAACCCACTGCGCGTCAGACCGGTATGGTGACCGCTCCGCCACGCTCGTCACTATCAATATCATAGTCCTCTCTGCACGCAGTATTCGTAAATGGTAATATATAAGTAGATTAAGAATAGACTTGTTCATTAGGAGCCATGTACATAAGTCTTTGTACCATGTATGCTTAAAATATTGTTCGAGAATAATATTGAAATTATATTAATTCTACTTACTGTAACGTAAGTTACATGAGGCATTTGTTTGCTTTTGAGAGAGCGCTCTAACAGTACGCGACTTTTTCCTGACAATGGAACTTTACTACAGATGTGTAAACGATAAATTCAATCTTACAGTGTGTGTCCATACAGTAATATGTAGTTAGATTCGACCATAGATCATAGACCATTAGGGTTTTTGAAGTTATTCTTAAGGTTTGCCATGGGAGGGAGTGGTATTGGTAAAAAAATTGGTAACGGAAACAGTTTCGCTGGATAATAGGTGCAAGGATAATGTAGTTATAATACGCAATGTTATCCTAATGGTTGAAACTCGGCCTCTCAATCGGGGGGTCCGAGGTTCAAATCCCAAGCACCTCAGACTTTTCGAAGTTATATACGTACCTATTAGAAATTAATTATCACTAGCTTTAACGGTGACGGAAAACATCGTGAGGAAACCTGCACACCTGAGTTCTTTAAAAAAAAGTTCTTTACGGTGTGTGAAGTCTACCAATTCGCACTTGGCCAGCGCGGCGGACTAAGGCCTAAAAAGACCTCTCACTCTGAGAGGAGATCCGTTCCCAGCAGTGGGACAATAATGGATTGACGATACTCCCAGCTGTCAACCCTATGCGACGTCGTGGATTAATTAACAGTTTCACAGCACTTTTATTAGCGGAACGGGAGTATTGCGGCTTGAATTGACTTTATTCTGATACTAGATTAAAAGTCATCAATTTCCACTTCATGCCTATCAGACATCGGATTGCATGCGTGTGATTGCATGCATGTTTGAAATTGATATTTTTGTAAAGGTTTGATATTTGAATATTGGACCTATCTATAGTGACAGTGGTAGAACCTTCTTTGGTTCGACTCCGGCGGCACCATAGCCACATCTATTTCTGCCTTAATAGCAGTGCTACGCGCTGGTATGTTCTGGTCTAAAAGATGTGACAAGAGAAACATACTTAATCGAGGCATTCCAACTTAGTCCGCAGTCTGCAGGGGTAGCAACGCATCTGTGGCCTACATTAGGTAGGACTGTGATATTATCAAGAGTTGATTACGGATGTCCATGGGCGGCAGCGGCCACTTACTTCCGGATGGGCTGCATGCTCGTTTGCTACTTTCATGACATAAAAAAGTACAAAGTAAAATCTGTTAAAAAACTACAACCTCAATTTAGAATCCTTTTAAAAAACGGCTTTAACAAAAAATGTAAATTTTTGAAAATCTTTTTTTACATTTTTTTACTTGGGGTTAAAGGTGTTTTAGGCACTAGATTAGGTAGATTATTAATGAACGTTTCAAATTCAAATACCACTAAATTTAGAGTATTTGTGCATCGTCCGTTTGCGGTACCACGTTTAGGCATAATGGCGTATTACCATCAGAGAAGCGAAATAGCTAAGCTATAGAGAGAGAAAAATCTACCTATAGGATATCGTGTTTTTCATTGCTTAGCTTATTTCAGTTCTGATAGCTGACAAAACAACGCTCAACAGCTATGTTTTTATTTGGAAGGATGAGCTAAGGATGCGAGCTACGTATCGCGACCAGTGCAATTATAATATTTTCATAGGATATCTTATTCGCTTAGCGTCAACTTCGCCCACCGCTTAGCTTATCTTTAGTGGAGAGACCCTAATTCTAGGTATTATTGTCACAAGGGATTGTTAACCAGCACGCTCTGTTGTTGAAATTGTCACGTTGATATATTGAACAAATGGTGCTAATAACTCATTCCTTCTGTACATACATTAGTCTGTAATCTATCACACTTTGGTCGCCACTGCGCAAAATATATGCACATTTTTAACATTCATTAGTTCGACTTTGGCACCACAGTCACACGTATTTATGTATAAGAGTAGAGTTGTGCACTGCTGTTTTGGTTTGAGGCCTGAGGTGACTGATGAGGGTTGCCACCTTAATTTTCAGGAGTAGTAATAACCTCTCACTGTGATGAGAGACACATGGTCAACAGTGCCATCAAGATATTATTTAACGTACTCAACCTACAGCCAGTTTGTTGCCTACTCAATTTTCTCGAACAAATAAAAACCTTATACTGGATAAATATTATGCGGAGAAATGAAAAACCAACAAGATTTTTAGCAACATTTTTTATCATAAAGACCTTGGTATAAGAAGCTGTATTCCCAGAGGAAAATAACTACAATATTGGATGTTTAGATTCTAGACAAAAGTTTTTTTTGTATTACAGGCATTTATGATTTTGTGTGAGCTTTCTATCCATTATCTACTATCGCATCGCTGGATACAGGTCTCCTATTAGAATAAGAGAGATTAGACCATAGTCTACCTCGCTCAATTCTGTATCAGGGGTCGCTACCAACTGTAGTTCGTGTTATGATCATAAGTGACAGGCGCAATCCGAAGCAGTGATACTCGAAGGCAGCTACTGAGAGGGCCAGAGAAGATGATGCATCTTACTAGCAGCTTCTTCGTGGACACGTGGGCGGGAAGCGGCTTACACTGAAATCCCCTCTTTCCCAATGCCATAAGCCCAAATTCGGGTAATCCAATTCCTGTGATTATATCTCAAGACATCGTGTGTGCGTCCTGTACGCTCATCTCAAGAGAGACACTCCTAAGAGCGGAGCGCCGCGGAGTTTTAGTATATAAGGGTCCGATATACCCCTTCTGCTCCCCTTATAGAAAATGGATCCAGGAGTATTTCTCCGCGTTAAAAAAGTGTAGTCCACCGCACTGATCAAGCTCAAATTTATACGTTTGAGAACTTTTAGGAGTCTCGAAGTCTAGAACGTATTTTAATCTAGTATTCGTAGAACATATCTTCTATAGTACTATATAAATACTAGATATACTAGGTTCTCTCACGACTCCTGGAAGGTGCGACGAGCACAATGCTCGCCCGGGTGGAGCCCGATGGGGCAACGCACTAAGAGGACTCCGGTTGCG
>DWNY01002435.1:0-11077 GCA_018250635.1 Telegonus apastus | reverse complement strand
AAGGAATGTACGACAAATTAATATTAATTAGAATAACCATTATGCCAATTTATTTCCACAAGTTTAAATGTAAATTTAATTATGATATTATTTAAATTTTATTTCTAAATCTAGAAGTTAGCGCATGCGTTAAATATGATGTAATTACAGACAAATGGCATTTTAATAACGTTATAATTTAGAACAAAGTTTGAACAGACAGACACGTTTGAAAAATATAAATGATTATATATATGTCATATAGACATACGAGAGCTTAAGAAAGTATAGAAATGTCTACTATGGAATATCAATATGCGCAATGGCATGAACTTAGACACACGGAATACGTCAAGAAATTCAGCTTACTCACTAGTGATAGTGGAAGTCATTCCACTAAACTATACGTATTGAAGGATTTTCATAACAACTACTCTAGGCCTTATGGCATCTATGGTACTTCAAACTTCAATTTCAATATAAATAAGTCTAGACGTCACGAAAATGAGACGATAAGAATATTTAATTGTATTTTATAGGCGTATACGACAAACCTACATAAACTGTATCAAAAAGCTATATTCCAATATTTATAGTTACTATTTTATGTTCTGAAAGTAGCAAACGCGTATGCAGCCCACCTGACAAGTGGCCACTGCCGCCCATGGACATCTATAATTAACCCCAAATAAAATCACTGTCCTATCTCAGGTCAGCCACACATGCGTAGCTACCCCTGAAGACTAAGCTGCAACGCCTCGGATAAATATGTCACACAACACAGAAGCGGTTAACACTGCTATTAAACTTTAGTAAGTTAGTAATGTACCTAAGTGCAAGTTACTTAAATTGCTTCTTGACATACATATACTTCGAAGCTACACTATAGACAAGCTGAACAATAGCAGAATAAACTTCATACACCACATCATTTCACTGATGCAGTTAAAATACACAAGTTATCATTACTTTTTGTCCTAAAGAAGATCGTCGGTACTACATAGGATTACATACGTTATATATAGAAATATTATTATACGAAGACTTATTGCTACAGCTACACACGTTGGTTTAATATTTATGACTAAACGATGATCGAAGCACGAATTAGTCTATCAATATCCAAAAAACAGTGACAGGTACGACGAATTAAATATAACACCGAATATATCATTGACATCTTCTTTTACTGCTATAGCAATACAACGATATACTAAATACTAAATGATACTTTGGATATAGCAGACATTATATATGATACGAATATATCTACGATAGCCCTATATCTACTATAATAACCATGCATCGGTATGGCTAAATTTCGAATATTAATTGCAATGAATGCAAAGACCGAGATGCCCTAAAAATCGAACATGCAAGATGTGGATTCCCGAGGTGTTCCCGGAGCGCTATCACATGGGGCGCTTCGAAAAAGGTGCAAAAAGAGCTCTCCTTCAAAGTCGGCGATGCATTGACGACGACTCTGGTGTTAAAATATCCATAGGAGATGAAGACTGCTTTCCATCAGGCAGCCCGTCACCCTTATCGTTAGGTACAAATGTTATAAAAAAATCAATTCGAAACCTCTATTCAAAAAATTAGTTAACACCAATGACAATACGAATATTTCACTTTAATCCTATACCTAATAATAATCATACAGTATAATATTTACTTTTTGAATCTTAATCAACGACAATAATGCGAGGTCGTCTGTGATCCTTAAATTACATTTCAATAGAAAATCGCGTATCGATATCAAACGACCGATATTCGCACAACGAAATGTAACATCGGATTTACCACGAACATTTGTATTCATAATTTTCGCGAACTGTATTTGTCGAATACTAACCGCTAAGAATATACACGTAAGAGAACAAGCGACGCGTCTGCGAATATACTTCAACATGTTTACGTCTTTCAGAATCGCGAGAAAGTTGTACAAGAATCAGACTGCAACGTCGATATAATACAAACATCTCGCATTGTTATTATTACTATGAACCCGATACGAAGTGTGAATTATTACCTTTCGAATTGAAAAGGTACATAGTGCGATGTTTACATTTGTTGACATCTGCACGAATACATTTGTTTACGACTATAAATAATAACATACACCCGTGTTTTTCCAATAAGTACAAATACTTGTCAATGAAACCTTGCCCGAACGCGAAGGTCTTCCAAGTACACATAAACACGAATGCGCTTATCAAATACAATAAAATGACATACGATTTATCATACGACTATATCGCTTTAGCGTTGGTTTACGCCTGTGACGGTTGCAATATTCTAGCATTGCAACCTTATACGAACGGTTACGGCGTGCAAACAACGGACAATAAGAGACACAATGTCTCTATGTACTTAATACTTGCACGCCATTAAAACCTCACGAAAGGTCTACAGAAATCGAAATGCAACGCCGAGATAATATGAACATCTTGTGTCATTTCGGCGGCTATCACTAAATATCTGCATCAGAATTTAATTTGGCAGAAAAAATGCGTATCGACAAATTTTACAAATTTCATTATTTCTGACTGTAGTCATACATCCATGTTCCTCGAATTGGAACTAACATTCGTCGATAAAATCTTGTCAGACGATGGTCTAAGGTAAGTATACTTAGACACGCACGCGCGATGACGGTTGCGACAAACAACCGACAATAGAGAACAACCGACGTCTCTTCGAAAGTGCTTATTCTAGCATGCACCTTTAAAAATTGCAAGACAAGTGCAGAGGAATTGGACTTCAACACCAAGGTAACACGAAGATCCTGTATTGCTTCCGCGACTATCATTTTCGATAAAGCCTTGCCCGAACGCCGATAGCCTTGCAACAAGTAGTTGTAGTAGAACACATTCCCAGAAATTATATACTATTTCCACCCAGTCCAAAGTTTGGTACAGTATCGTTTATTAAATTTACCTATAAGAACATTTCGGAATAACCAAGTATTCGTATGGTTATTTATCGAATCTCAACCGATGAGAATCAAGCAAGGACTAGAATGATCCTGCATATATACGTCATTACTTTTCAGTATCGACTCCCAAAAGCACGCAAAGTGTAATGTAACATTGACGATATATGTTCTTTTGCACTATTACTACCACTGCAACCTTACGATCGTGAGGTTGGATACTTTTCGTATCTTAACCAGTGACATTTTAACACGAATTCGCTGTTCAAGAAACCCAAAGCGATTCACAGAAAACACAATTTGATATCGAGTATAACACGATTATGCTGTCTTATTTCTATCGCTATCATCATAAATTTGAATGATTTCTTTTCCAATTTTAATCAAAATACTCTGATAAGAACCAGTTTAGTACGCCGAGGATCTTATAAGTATGTTGAACTTCAAATATGGATACTTCGAATATTTAAGTCTGGACTAACATTTATCAATAAAAGCAGTATCTATTAAGTGGTATAAAAATATAATTTAACGCGAATCTCTCACCTTATTTCTACGAACATAGCCATATTGTGGTTTTTCTTTGAATATTAACCGACGAGATTAATGAGAGAATCGATTATACGAGTTCTTACAAATATATTTCCATCACGTATTTGATCTTAACTTTGCGATGTACGTATATCGAGACGTAACCCGATAAGTGTACGGATATCTCGCCATGTGCCTACGAAACTATGAATTCGTAGTATGGTAGCTTGTCGAATCTTAACTCCCGAGAATAATGGTACGACGACGGTAATACAAAAATCGCATTTGAATACCGATTTGCTTATCGACATCGATCGATAGATGTTCACAAAACGATAGAACATCGAATATAACATGAAGATTTCACTTCACTACAAAGTCATGCATGCATTATATTTTAGTATTATGCACTTTTTGAATACTAACTACTAAGAATATTGAGAGACCAACCGAAGCCTCTACAAATATACTAAGCATGTGTACATCTTCCGAAATTGCAAGAAAGATATACACAAATCGAATTGCGACGCGACATAATACCAACATCGTGTTATTTCTATGGCTATCACTAGTAATAGAAATAGTTACATTTTGATTCGAAAGCGGTAATAACAAGGACGCCAATGCGAATATTTACACTTATTTGATTAGATTTTCTTTAACCACAGTCATAGATCTGTGTAGTTTTCTTTCGAATTTGAACTAACATCTATCGATAAAAAATTTTGCCAGAACGCGATGGCTCCTAAGTTTACTTAAACTTGAACGTGCTTAACAAATTTGATACAAAGTGTTACTCAAAGTATGTAACTTACATGAACATGTCGCTTCATATTCATATTATCTGAACCGATGATAATAATGCTACGATGTCGATGATTTCAAAATTGCACTCGAATACGGACTCATTTATCAATACCGCATTATCGATAGGCGAAAAACGAAATGGATTTTCGAATACAACAAGAACATACCGCATTATTGCTATAACCATGCATCGGTTCACAGTTTTTATGTTTGTGTTGTACATTTTACGATCTTATTCACTAACTATAATGAGAGTAATAGATATATCTGCGAATATACTTATACATGTGTACACTTTTCAAAATCGCAAGAAAAGTGAACAGGAATGCGACTACAACAGCGAGGTAACGCGAAAGTTTCGTGTTGTTTCGGTGACGATCACTTGAAATTCGAATGGTTCCATTTAGAATCTTATACGCACATATGTCTAGTTGGTATTCAAATTGATTGGTATTCAAATTTTAACCAACATTTAACGTTTAAATCTTGCGAGAACACCGTTTACGAAAGTATACTTAACACGGTCGCGCCTAACGAATTCGCTAGAATAATATTCTAAGAACTTGAATAATTTACCTCATGGTGTTAAGAATTTTAACCGACGGGAATATATGCGAGTTCGTCGGTGATACTAAAATTACTTTTAAATACAGATTTGTTTATCGATATTGAACAATCGATATGCACCAAACGAAATCGAACATCGACTTTATTGCTACTACTAATATAGTGATACATTCGTGCATAGATAAAATTGTATCGTTGTGCACTTATAGCATATTAATTTGAGAGAATAACGATATCTCTGCGAATATATTTAGAGGTGTTATTATAATGCAAGACCGTGTTGGTTGGTACCTATAACGCAATTAACTCGTCTTATGTCTTCCGTTATCAGCATGTCTGTGTAACGCGAATTCGGTTCAGTAAATGGATAGAATGATTTAAAACGAAAAGTACCAATGAATATTACACGAATATTATCGTCCTATTCCTATTCATAATATGTCAACATCGGAAGTATTTTAATCACTATCGTCATAAAGTATTTTTTTTTTAATCTAAGCCAATGGCTGCTATGCTTTTGGTACTATAGCTAGGCCTCTTCCACAACTTTGGGCCTGACACGTACTTAACCTTGCTATGAGTGCATGGGTTTGCCTCAGCACGGGTTAGTGACTGATTCGAGGATGTATTCAAACAGCCCTTAAGTTTTCGAACATCCTTTAACTGCTATCCAATTTCATCGACCAAGACCGTCCACTTAACATGCCCTCCGAAGCACGGATACGCACGTATTTGCTAGTATCCGACACTTGCGACCGCCGGCGTTCGCTTTCTACATTTGAGATCTACACAGGCCGCGGGGCCATCTCCGATTTACAACTCAATCATTACTGATAAGAACCATTTCTGAACTACGATGGTCTTACAGTATTTTGAAAATTAAATGTTACAATTACGAATATGAGTAAAAAGTAGAATTGAATAAGGCTTAAAGAATATTTCTAATTATTATGCTGATTACGGCTACTCTTAAAATTATATCTAGTAAGAAAATGCACGCGTGCGCATTATTATTATTTTACTAATTGTATGATAAGTATAATACCTATATAACATGCCGAAGTTCCTCGGAATATATTAGTAAACGAATTCGTTTATTAAAACCTACCGTACAAGACACAAAAAGCTAATACTAACATTAAGTACAGCACGCAGATACTATAACTTTAAATTACTGTGATTATATTTAAAGTAAACATAATTAAATACTACATAATGTGTATCTACGTCTTATGCAGAGTAATGTGGAGCGTAATTCATTGCTCGTACTACAACTAGCGGTTATATATCCAATCTTATCCAATTAGAACACGGCAATGACGCAAGTGTTCTTGCAAATATAATGTTACGACGAAAATTTGGGAGACTAATATACGGATTACTTATCGACTACACAATAATTCGAAATTATTCTCGCGATTTTCTATTGCGAACGCGTCAAAAGCACGATGAGACGAAGCTGTTTAAAAATCGAATACTATACGAATAATTATAGGCCTATTTCTATAACTGGCCAACAACAACGATTATGACTATAATGCGAGAATACCGTTTCTTAGTATTATAAATATTTAACTGAAAAAATACGAATATTCGGTGTTATACTATATACTTCAAATTTAAGTACTAAGTTTATGTTGGAACTAACATCTAGCGACGAGAACAATACAAGGAAAGCTTACTTTTTCGAAATAAGTCGTAACAATTTGCGACGACAACTAATATCGAATATATCGCCTTATTTCTGCTACTACCATTATAATATAATATACGCATAAGACTAGTGCAACGTCTTGCAAGTACATCGAGATCCGAATGACTAAATATTCACGATTACGTTCAAATATATTACAACGAATACGAATTACGCGCATATTTTCGATCGAGCCTTTAAAACATCATCTACTTATTTACATTCATTGTATCTTCATAGAGTAACATCATAGAGCAAGCGCTCCTGGGAGTCCTTACAATGCGATCCTTAACCCTATTATCACTAGAAAACCACTGGATCTCGCGTTGGGACGAGTAGCCAACGCGCAGTGGGAAAAGTAAGGCGGTCTAGCCGACTTAGTATGGAGCGAGTATTTTCTCATAAGCCAATTGAAACACTTCATTTTTTACGCTAATTTTTTGATACTGTTTGTGTCCACAGGAATTACCACTTCTGTTTTGTAACAGCAGTTAAGCATTTTTGGATAGTTTGGTGGTTGCACGGTTTTATTTTGAAGAGTGTGGTAAGTGAAAGTCACGTATAGGAGGTGTTAGTTCTCAGGAAGTGCAACGCACCCGTGGTCGACTTCAGGTAAGGATCTAAGATTGTTTACAAAATCCCATGAGAAGCAGTGGTTACCTACTGTCAGATAGACTGCATGTTTCAAGTCGTTCGTTCTTCGTGCACCATCTAAAGTAATCTCGCTTCCAATAAAGTCGGCAGTAACCGCTATATTATCAACAAAAGTCTCTATATGTTTGAGATTATCTATCTTAACCGTATAACATACACACTACGACATCAAAAGATATAACTGATTTCATTTAGAATTTCGGTTAAAATTTAGTCAATAATATGTACAGAAAATGTGCGTTATTATTTTGAAATTAATATGTTAACAGTAGTAAGATGGCTAACATTTTAAAACGGTTAGCAAACATATTCGTGACATTTGCTAGAAGAAGAAAAAATATTAAATGATCAGACAAAAATATTAATAATAAGATTAAACTTGTTTTTATAATTGGAATAAAAATTCCGAAGCCTATTTTATTTACCTATAGTTATTACGAAGGTATTAAAAAGTATAATAGCGCCATGAATAACTTTATCATGAATAACTACTGCGAGTACTATTTTACGGGACTCCTATCGTGTTGGTACCGTGTGATAATTATTCACACTATAGGTTAATTAATATCCTTATTATAACCTACCGTTTAAAACTAATTAATGGAAATTACTATCAAAGATGATACTCATTTAGTTATTTCAAAAACGCTTTTTATACACTATTACGATTACATCAATTTACCATCCTCCTGATCATAGTACATTTTTTTATTTTCGCATGAGATTTACACGTATCCGGGAGATCTTACTCAAAAGTGAAATAAATAACACACCGTAAATAACTCACGTCTAAGCTAATGTATCGAACAACTTTTTTTTCGCAAGTAAGCAATAAAACTACATCTGTAATTACTCATACCTCGCCGATAATGACCAATTAGTTAATGTTGTGAATTCGCGGTAGGAGCGAAGTGAACATAGTGACCGGTCCTTTTTATAATTAAGGTTTTGAAACGTAATCTAAATCGCAGTGAGAAATCATGCAGTAACGTTAGTTATTCAAATATAAATAAACTAGATGTGTCCGCGGTTTCACTCGCAATCATAGAAATGTTGCATGTCATACTGACTTTGAATTGAAATTTTATACGTTTAAGAACTTTAACGAAATTACGAACTACGAATTAGTCTATAGGATAGTTTTATAAGATATATCTTATAGAAGAACATAATCCGTCAAATTTCATCCGGATCTATTTAACCGTTCTGAAATTATAGAGTAACAAACATTCATCTTCACGAACTCTATAATAAACGTCTATCCTACGGGAACCGTACATAAATTTTTCCGGCATAAAGAGTAGCCTATATGTTATTCCACACTATAATCTATCCGTGAAAGGGTGTCATTATCGCCTCACTTTTATTTGTGTAACTGTGATTGACTTTACATGGATTTACTTATGGAATCTCCAAAAACTTGCGCGACCAAAGTTGCTCGGTACAGACATAACTTTAACACGAAGCGCTCTTTTTCGCATCAAGCAACGAAGCTACGCAGCATTGCGCTCTATGCGAATATTTATATAACCCTATTAATATAACATTATAACACTATCCTATTTGGATACTATAGAAATTGTATCCAATGTCGTAAATACGAAGTGCTTAACTTATTCGGTCTATAATAAGTGCGTTACACACGAAAACTAATCGGTCAGCATTTTTACAATAGCAAAAAACTTATAGTTATTGAAGCGAATAGAAAAATAGTTTTATTTACACGGTGCATTACATCAATTACTTAGTTTTAACTTTAATTGATTAATTACTTGTACTGTTGTTAGTTGATTTTAACCGTTAATTGTTCATAGTAACAGATTATTCATTGTAAGACGCTATATCGTCATAGGCTTATATTGACATAAACGACAAATGATTCACGTATGCAATCGAAAACGATTATGTACACGAAACAAATCTTATGGTTAAGAAGAAAAAATGATATGGACACATTATTGCAGATATAAATGATATAAATTATTGTCAATAAATTGAACGTTTTTATAAAATCCAAATACACGCAAAAATTGAAAATGGCCGATACGTATACGATTAACCTAACCGACGCTAATGAAACTGAACTTTTGCATTATTTTTCGAAACTATTTCGAAATACGAAAATCCACACATAAAAATTCTATAAGATAAAATATACTACAGGCTACAAAAATGAACTACTTACCTTTTGCTTCGTTAACCTAGACTATGTAGAGATAAAAAAGCATTTCCTTCTATTGAATTTACTTTAAAGTTTTCAACAAGAAACAAATAAATACGTCGGAAAATATAGTTACACATCCAAAATAGTTTTCCTAAGCTACCCCTAAATAGTTAACTCTAAAGGAATGACAGTAATAGTGATTTTATTGATTCTTCCATCATCGACTTCTCTTATATCATCATCATCATTTTCAGTTTCATCTTTACCGAATTTCTAGCCTCCTATGATCGACATATTAGGAAAATTGTATTGTAGCTTTCTTGGAAAGCGTAATTTACCGTGTCTTTACTTTTACGTCTCTTAAATGTAGATTGGAACTTTCGAAATAATTTGACTTGATACTTGGTACAATATCTCCTATTGCTATTGATAAATCGTTACAAAGAATAATTTGGATGTTACACTTAACTAACATAAATAATAAATTGAGCATTCTATTTGAATGTAAAGACAAATATTTGAAGACGAAGCGTCGTACTCGATGAACGTTGCTGCTGCAGGCTCCGCTCAAAAGTATTTCAAAGACACGTCTAAAACACGTATCTTTGATACAGATCGAGCATATATGCTCGTAAGCAAAAAATCAATCATCATTATCCATACCTATCAGCTCCGCTTGAAGACGCCCCTTGGTGCGGCAGCAGGCGGTGAGGCACAGGATCCGGAGCGCCAGGCGGAAGTTGGGGCTGAGGAGGCTCAGGATGATGATCTTCCAGAAAGAGTTGAGGATACCCAGCCAGACCATGCCGAAGTGAAGCATCGGGATCTTGAGCTCCTGGTCATTGAAGTATTCGTATATTCTGACTCCGGCGTACGGGGCCCAACTAAGCCAAAACGCTGATACGAGGATAAAGCTCATCCAATGACTAGGATTGGCAAGATTCTCTGCCAGGGCTGTCGCGTACTCTTTGTCATGTATCGGGGCACCACTATTCAATTTTCTTTTCATAGAAAATATGTAGAAATAATTGTACACTATTGATATCACGCTAGGGCCTAGAACGAGTATGCCCAAAGTAGCAGTGTAAGCATAAGTGGTGCCCCAGTCGAGCATACAAATAAAGGTTTCCGTATCAAAATTGGCCTCTTTCTTATATCCAAGGAGTGGTGGGCAGCAAAGCATGGCAGCGGAGATCCAGGTGAACACCATCCAGCACTGGCTTCGCGTACGAGTTTGAACCTGTGGAGTTATTGAGGGATTGTTGATTTTGCCTAGATGGGTTATATTTTGTTCTTATGACTAAGGGAAATATTACTGCCATATTTAGCCTGTAAATGTGCCAATATTACCTCTAAATTGTTTTCGGAATTATATTGAAATTTGGTCATATTCGTCATTTGATTCATCTTATCATCGTTTCTTCTACTAAATTCCAATGTGGGTTCAAAGGTAAATTTTCATAGTAGTTGTTCATGGTTGTCTAGATGTGGCAGCATTATTCAAAGCTTTACCATTGAACAATCATGCAAATGCCTTCTATTAGCTTAAAACGAGGCATTCCAGCAAAACGTAGATCTTAAATGGTCACAGAATGAGTTTTACTCATATGTATCAAATATTTATTCAGCGAGCTGCATCTAATGAAAATATCCTATGCCTTTAACT
The DNA here is from genome assembly GCA_018250635.1 of Telegonus apastus. NCBI lineage: Eukaryota > Metazoa > Arthropoda > Insecta > Lepidoptera > Hesperiidae > Telegonus > Telegonus apastus. The sequence goes on along the minus strand of DWNY01002435.1, from coordinate 81 downwards.
TCCTTTTTAGACTAAAATTAATCATTTCATATCTTACTTTAGATAAATTCGAATCATGTTTTTCTATGTTATGTGATATTT
>DWNY01002434.1:0-11079 GCA_018250635.1 Telegonus apastus | reverse complement strand
GAACTATTCGCGTACGTACGTAATTCGACGTAAGAAAAGTTACTTCTGATTTTAAATTGTAATAACTTTTGATAGAGAGGATCGATTTTGATGAAATAAAGCCTAAATGCTAAGACTATAGTTAAGAATATATCTCCATTTCTATGAATTTAATCCCGTTGTTTTGTCGGCAAGTGATTTTTAACACACAGACAGCGAGCGCGAGTTACATTCTTATTATATATATAGTTATAGTACATGTATCTAAGTCTATATACCTATTATGAAGTCCATAAATCTTTTTAACGTAAGCCTTCACGTAACATTACGTGAGGTTGTAGGCAAGGGGTGGAACGGTGGTAGGAGCAATCTCGTGTATATTGTTATAATTTATTTTATAATACCGATGTCTGAACACCTCAGGTCGGGAAAGCTGGTGTCTTGGTAAAATCGTGATATAATGAAAGCATTATGAAATGACATTTTCCTAGTAATTTGTTAGTTAATTAATATCATAATTTTAAGGTAAAACCCATTTTATATATTTTTTCATTTATAATTTCTTTATTCATGACGTTTGCCGTTTTCCTATACACAAAATGTAATAATTGTAACATATAAAACAATCATATCTCACTTGAAATATTCAACGCGTGAATAAAATGTTTATATCCCCATTAAAACAATCATAGCGTTCGTTCTCCTATGACATTACATAAAACGTCGAAACTGAGACGAAAGTAAACACATGAACAGCGAGCCTGTTGCTATCACTCATTTATAAACCTTTATGTCTACAGATGCTAGTATTCCAAGGTTTCTAATGAACCGTTCATCAGTATGTAGCTAAGCTTCTCGGAGTGTGGAGAGAGTGCGATTTATGGAAAAGTGCGATTGTCGTCCTTTGTGCCGTATTTTCAACAATAGATGTTTATATATGATATGATATTAGTCGAGGATTTGGGTATTACGTTAAAAATAGTTTATGAAAGAATCTTCCTGTTTCAGTTTAGAAGATCTTTCGCGGACAAAGCTTTATAAATACGACGAATTGTATTTTATTATGTCATTCCCATTGATATACTATTAGAAAAAACGTATATTGTATCAATGGTCATTCCTATCTTTTGATATTCCATGCATTAAATTTTTTTTTCTAGAATTCGCGGAAAATTAAGCATTATAATACGACGAATTTTATTTTATTGTGTCATCCCTATCTTTTGATATTCCATGCTTACAAAATATTTTTGTAGAATATTTTACATTGTAGCAGTGGAATTGGATTCGCATATAATCGTACTTATTTAGTACAATGTATCCCCACGAGCTCTTAACAAGGCAGCTATTTTATTGGCAAGTGGACCGTCGGTCTTATTCAATGTAGTTGAATGTCACGGCTACTAGTAATAGTGATATCTGATTACTCTATTGTCGGTCGTATTGTTATAGTAATAACGATTGAGGCTCCGTCTTCAAGTTCACCCTTTTAAATTCATAAATACCTTGTTGTAAAAGGGAGAAGTACTTGTTCTAGGCGTTTCAACTTAGTCCTCGGAGGTAGCAACAAATATGTGGCCGACCTCAGGTAGGACTGTGACCCCAGATAACATTTACCTGGGGTCGATATTCATGGGCGGCAGTGGGCACTTACCATCAGGTGGACTGCATGCTCATTTGCTACTTTGATAACATAAAAAAACCTAAAACGGTTCCTGACAAAGTTACGTTATGATTATTTCAAACATTTTCTGTGGCGTGTCATGACATACCTCGCACAGCACCTCCCGGTGGACATTGTGTGTAAGCAGCGTCTTCCTGTATAACATCAATTCCTATTGCAGTCACCTCCATGCATTGCGGCTGGGCTATCGGGTCTATGATCACCAGTGGAATTGAAAGGGTTGGTAGACGGATGGAATCAGTTTTTAGATTAGGTATATTTAAATAAATTCAATATAAAAGTTCAGAGGTAGAAAATTAGCAAGGCTTTTAGTATTGACGGTCAAACATTTTAATATTATGTATAGAGTATAGCATGTTCTAACATACCATTTCACAAGTCAGTACCGTTTAAGTTTTAACCTGGTCGATATCTTGGCAATAAATTTCAAACTCGCAAGTTTGCTGACCTAGAAATGTGAAAGCTTTTATCTGCGATGCTACGAGCTTTAAAGCGACCAGGAAGGAGTGCCCTATTAGACGAAAGTTGGAAAGCGACCTGCTTTCGTTTAATGTTTTTAGTAATTTACTTGATAAAATAATTTAAATCTTCAGTGATGGTCGATTCATCTGAGCCATTCTTGCTTGCGTAAGCTCCACAAGCTCCAATTTGTTATCTGTAATAAAAACTTCTAATTTAACATAAAAGTCTTAAGCTTATTTTTACCAGTCATTATCAATTTACCACAGAATTTATGCTCTACTTCCTGTTTAGCTCCAGCGGATTACTGAAACGGAGTAGAAGATATTTGAACAAAATTACTTTTTTGTTTTTCTTTCCTCTAGCCGTAATAAGGAAATACCGTTTTAACTTAGACTTTTTCGTATTTGAATCGGCCTGTAAAAGTTTCGTTTTACGAGCGGAATTTTCTTTTGAATTTTGGTAGACCGTAACTAAGTGTAACATTTATTTACAAAACCGTTTCAAAGTTGGATAAATAAGACCCGGTATATAGGTCAACAGGTCCCTTGGAAAGAAAAATACGCTTCAAAGGGCACATCTATATATAACCAAAGCCCCAAGTTAAATGCCTGATTAGGCATAACGCATAACGCACATACTCCACGTATTGATTGGCCTCTTAACGCCCAGGGGAAAGCTAGTACGAGATAATACTTGTCATCAAATGGCCGGTTTTGTGCTGGCTGAATAGCAAAAACGAAAAATAAAACTCCGCAGTTGGAACTGCGTTCAGATTTGAAAAGAGTTTATTCAGTATTTTTGCTTTTTTAATCTGCATTGTTTGGAGCGAATGCATAAATAATATAAGACTGAATACAGTCTTAAAACGGTTTTCAGCCAGTGACGACGAAATAGCGTGGTAAAGTTAGCGATACGGCGGGATGGAATATCTAATGGCACTTGCCATGCGGAGTGCGCTTATGTAGAGGAATAGTGGATTGTGATCGAAGAATCGTGTTGATCTTTCACTTAGATTGTCTATACATTGTCGGGATTTGGGAAGTTGTATTGTATAAGAAGCGGTACATAGTATCCAACTAATTACATATAATTATCAGGAATGTGTTAAAAGCACATTACTGTAACTCATTACGAAATACATAGTTCTGTTCAGTTGCATTCATTGAGGAAAAAGCGGTGAAAATTATTTTAGAGCATTTTAATATCGACTTTTTTACCGTATCTGTCGAGAGTACTTGATTATTCATAACGTGGAAATTGTAGGCGAATATGGTCGCTATGGCGTTGTTACAAATGCTAGGTTAGCGTGAAGGTAGAGGGAGGACTTTCAGATGGTTATATGTGAAAATCGGAAAGTATTATGGTACTGTGCGGTCGGTATTTTCGCGCTAGTGTTCAGTTACTACTTTATAGACTTGCGGCGCTTGTGGTATAAGTTGGTGCTACATATGTTTTACTTCGTGTGCGACATGCTGAAGCTTTTAATGAAGCTAGTGGAGTTGTACTGAAGATGGATCTATGACTGCATTTGGTAAGATTTGTATTGGGATGCGAATTAATTTATGAAAAGAAACTTTTAGTGTTGGATAAGTGTCATAACCCAAAGGCTTGTATAGATCTAAATCGATCTTAAAGTTAAACTTAGCAAAGTTTAGCAAGTCGTAAGTCGGACGGGTGACCGTTAGTGGAAAGATTTCGCTTCTGTCCCACCGATCGGGAATTGAGTAGGATTATCATTGCCATAAAGTGGCTGCCTGCGGTTTTGCGTGAATGAGTAAATTCCCAGTATGACACCAAACTTCCAGAATTCATCCACATTCTATTGGCCCACTGATGAGCGCGGGTCTTCTAACAGAATGAGACTGAAATTCATAAGAATAGGATATTACTTTTATCTCTCTTTTAATTTAATCAAAACTCCATCCAAGTTTCGAGAGCGCGCTAAGATTCCCTTTGTACTTCGTACGAAACATTCCAGTGTTCAGGGTATTTCCGAATACAACTGTAAGTACAGTAATTTCCCACTGTAATAAAACAATACCCACGTCTGAAATAACAACCATTTGTTAACCGTCGTTACGTTGTTTGCTCTTTGTTATTATTGCAATGCGAATTAGGTTTTGAATAGTGTGACCACAATAGGACATTGACCACGCTATCAAAGATAATTTAAAATTAAAGCACGTTTTCCATATTGGCTTAGGTTTGTTGGGTCCGATTCCGGCGACGCCACCCACACACCTTTTTTTTGACTAATGTAGCTGTGTTAAACGCTGCTGTTCTGCTTTGAAGGGTGTGGTTAGTGGGGCATTGTTACCCGATACGTTCCAACTTAGTCCTCAGGGATAGCAACGCACGCGTGGTCGACCTTAGGTAGGATTGTTATCTCATCTAGGCTTGATAATAGGTAACATCAGATATGCTGTATGCTCGTTTGCTACTTATATCCTTTAAAATTGTTTATGTTCTTTCCAACGCCTGGAAGTTAGACTCACCTGCAACACAGAAACCTTGGCTTAATTATGACAGAAGAATATCGATCAAAAAGGGCAAGTGACCACCATAGAGTTATTATACTACGGTAGGGGAGCCAGCCTAAAATGTGTCCACCTAAAAGTAAGGGAAAGCAAATGGTGGTACCCATCTGTCTATCTATATTAGACGAAGATATTTCTCATCTTCCCTATTTTTTGTTGGTCACTCATGCTCACAGACCCGCCTATGGCTCCACTACTCTATGGTAACCACTCATCTGAAGTAACAAATGTCCATAGGCAAGAAACTTTGGGGTATCAAGTGACGGGCGCGATGTATCATATGGTCTACTAATGAGATGTCATCATCTTATTTCTAATGCTCGAATTGAAACCATCTTTCACTTCCAAATCCAAATTACAATTTTGGTTGTAATCTATTATGAACTTCACTTATAAATTGTTAGTTAAAAATGTAGTTAATATGAGTGTTAAAAATTATGCATTGTTTAAAAAGAACGATTTAATATTTGAACGTTTTAATGTTTTCATTTATACAGTGATACAGTTACAGAGTACAGACAACAGGAGCTGAATGAACAACTCCCCATGATATTTGACGCTTCTTCCAAGGCCCGTCAACACAATAGCTCCCGACTACAACTCGGTTCCACAATGACCAATGCTAAAGTATACCTATCTGTCAAAACGTCTATACTAGAAGTTTACTAGAAGTAGGTATACCTACATGTTTTTCCATATATTTCTTTAGTATCAAATTTATAATATTTTGAAGCCATTATCTGTATATTAATAGGTGAAGCAAAAATTTGCGGAACCATTTTTAGAATACTGCGTGCGGAGAGAACTATGATATTGAACATACGTGAAAGTATATGCAGAGAAGATTATTGATTAATTATATTTGTGCCTAATAAGAGTTACAAATGTTTTAAATTAAAGAAAATCTAATACACCTTATTTACAGCACTGACAGCAATACTGACAATATAAGAGATATGAATTGTCAACTATGTCAGATGTCTATGTCAAAAATTGCGTTATTTCTCTGTAAATGCAGCTTAATAAGTTAAACCTCACTTTACCTAAAATTAATGTTCTTCTCATGTATAATAAATTATGCACAATAACTATTACAAATATATTAAATTTAACAAAATAAAAAATTCATTGCTTAAATTAATACTGACAATGTAAAACAACTAATATGGTCAACTATGACAGATGCCTGTCGAAAAATACGTTATTCTTATAAATGCAGCTTAATCAATTAAACCTCATTTGCCCCATAATGGAAGTATTGCTAATGCACAAACGAAAAATACGTATAAAAGTTTTTTTATTTACAATTTTAGTTTTAAAAAAATTATTACAGTCGAATTTCGACCATTGTTGCGGGTGTACTAGTAAAAATACATGTACAAGTTTATTATATAATTTTAGTTTTTTTGTGGTTTTAATTGTGGTCGAAATTCGACCATTGTGACTGGTCTACTAGTTCCAATAAACGTTTATCACGATACGAAGATAGGTTAAGAGGATAAAACGAGATAGAAATACAATTTACACATTCCTCGGCTGTGTAATGGTACTTTCACATCTTCTATGGGATAACACCGTAGTTAGATATCAAATGGAGATCATGAAAAGTTTCTAGTATACTGTGATAAACAGGCATTACATGCGTAACACATGACGTACTAAAGGGAGTCTGCGGGGATATTGTCTCATTTTACATGTCATTCAAGGTCGTTATCTTATATAGCTCCTACGTTGTTTTGATTTGATGATTTAACTGAAAGGAAATATGTGGGTTGTAAGCAATGTAACAGTAAGGTATATATTAATACGTGAAGCGAAAATTTGCGGAGCCATTTTTCGAATACTGCGTGCAGAGAGGACTATGATATTAGACATACGTGAAAGTTCATGCAGATAATATTACTGATTGATAATATTTGCCAATAAAATATTAATAATCGATGTTTTGTTTTTAATTTTACATCATGTGTTGTGTTATTAATTAAGTATTGTATTAAAATATTTTGTTATTATTCAAAAATTGATATAGTAGTGTACTTATCTAGTTATTATTGATGTAGTACTTATCTACATTATAAGTTATACTATTCTGTCGAGAAGTAAATATCGTAAAAATGTGACGAAATCGTGCAGGTATAATAATATAGCGTATGTTTTGCCGAAATCTCTATTCTGAGACAACTTCAAACGATTTGTTTGTTTGGTAGTCTCTCGAAAGAGTTGAGATTTTCCGTTTATAATGTAACTGGCGTAGCGTTACGTATTTTTAAACTGAAAAGAATCGAAACACGTCGCTACGTGAGATATTGAATACGGCTTCAATCATTAAGATTTACCACGGTATTAACACGGTGGTAATTACTTCATTTGTGTACGTAACTTACGTTGAAACAAGAATAGCTTATACATAATAGGATTTAGAAGACGGTCTTGAAGGTAGAAACCCAATGAGTACCACTGCGACGGCACCATCGCCACGCCTATTAAGTGTTAAGCGCTACTGAGTTCTAGTTTGAAGGGTGTGGTAAGGGCTATCCGATGCGTGCCGTCTCAGTCTTCAGCGGTGGCAACGTATTTGTGGCTAACCTATGGTAATTGAGCCTGCATGGATTCCAGGTTCGTTTGCTTCTTCAATGCTATAAAAATATAAACGTACCTTCTATTATCAGATAATTTTTCCGTCACGTCACTTTACTATGCGCCCTACGAAGGATCAGGTATTTTTGCTGCATCTGTGTAGAGAGATTTTATTAAACGCATTCGTGGGGCAGATACTATTACTGACGTGTCCCTGGCAATATACATATTTATGTTCGTGACTGAACGTCATGTATTTTTTAAATGCGGGTAAAACCGCGAAACCTAGATAGTTTCTATCACATGATTTTACCACCTACCACATATTCGTATTTCACTTGTGTTCAATAAAATTAATAAATCTTTAAGCTTTCAATTAATTTCAGTCAATAAATGAATCTATTCAATCCCATTATTGAAAACCTTCGCTCTGTATTCGTTTTATGTTAATTTAGGATTTTGCTTCTTACCTGAGATTGCCTCCATTTACCGTACCTTAGCCGGGGTTTACAGGATGTTGTATTGGCTAGAATGTATGTTGATCCCCCTGATCAACTTACATTCTACTACGATTTATTATACTACGATTCTTGATTTTATATTCCGAATTAAAATTTATTTCATATATTTTCAGTATGAGCTTAGCGATAAATTCAGCTTGTGACAAAAAATATTAAAAATATTTTTATTAAGAACACGAATATTAACATTATCTATTATTGGTATCATCATGACCAACCCATTAAGCTGTCTCCTCTCAAAATAACAGTGATTGAGGACTAGCAAAGTGCTGTTTGGTAGAGTTCACTCGTGCTTCTAGTGCGGTCACTAACACGCATGTCAGGGTATCAGGGTAATGGCAAAAGCCTCTATTAGAGGAGGCCTAGGCCAATAGATGGGTGGACACATAATTATGACCTCAAAGTGCATGGGATGCGAACTGTGGACTCCAAAATGGAAGAGATAATTTTACAGCACTAAGCTTTCACTACTAATGGATAAGATACATATGTAAATTCTAATTTTGTTTGCAGGTGTTGTTGCATGGTGGGGGTGAGGAGAAGGTGCAACGATGGGGGACAGCTTCCTGCACCTGGGGGACATCGTCTCCCTATACGCGGAGGGCTCTGTTTCAGGATTCCTCAGTACCTTAGGGTGAGTGTTTTATTGTAACAGTTCTTGCAACTGACAGAGCTCATGATGTTTACAGATCGCTTGTTCATTGAGAACTCTTAAACTATATGAATACTTTGAACCTTTTATTTAAAGGTCGCTTCGTAATTTACCTATGTATGTATGCTTTTTAACAGTAGTGCTAAGTTGGCATGTTCTGGTTAGAAGGGTGAGGAAAGTACTACTTATCTGCCACGTTGCAATTTTGGTCCTCAGAGGTAATAACGCATTTGTGGCCAATATTATGTAAGGCTCAAATCTTGCATGCGATTAATTACAGATGTTCATGGGCGGCTATGACTTCTTATCATCAGATGGATCGTGCGCTCATGTGCCAGTTCTAGCACTTGACTATTGATAGTCTACGGTGTTTTTGCACTTATGAATTACAGTCAAGTTAATGTAAATAAAACCCACATTGAAAGTTATATTTAATTGTCTGTGTTTAATAAGCTATTGTTCTGCAGGTTGGTAGATGACAGGTGTGTCGTTTGCCCTGAGGCCGGCGACCTGACTGATCCGCCCAAAAAGTTCAGGGGTAAGTTAACCTAATAAACCCCTTAGACCCTATTACAGTAAAGGGTCATTAAAGTATAATGTAGGCACCAAAGACGGGTTGGAGCTTGGTGCTTTGTTTATTTTTGATGACATGGGGGATAAGGGGCGTGGAAGTAGCAGGTATGGTGACCTAATTTTTTTTAAAACACATCTGCCTGGTGATTAAAAAAAATTGAACAATGTTTAATGTTTATGTAAGCATGATAATGGAGGGGAAAAGTATTTTTCTTTCTTTTTCCAATAAGGGGTTGAAGGATTGTGAATTACTGAAATTTGCCTTACCTACGTAGGTAATACTTGAAAGAACCCTAATAATTTTCTCGTGTATTTCCGACTCATGCTTCCCGTAAATTCTTTCTTTCCATGAAATTAACCCTAAATCTGAAGAAAAATATTCACATGTACGAAATATATAAACTAGTTATTTTAAAGCTACAGAATGGTACATAAATTTCACATATTTATATAAAACTAGCAGATCTCCTCGGTTTTACCCGCGTTAAAGAAGTTACATTAATATCTGCCTAATAGCAAGTGATATTAAAGCTCGCGACGGCGGCCACAGGCGCGTGGAGCGCGCGCTAGTTAGTGTTTTTTAAATAATTAAAGCCTAAGTTACGCCTTAGACTTTCAGTTATCTTCTAGTGAAAATCCCGTCAATATCGGTCCAGCCATTTAGAAGATTCCTTCCGCCAGACAGACAGACAATTTTTTTTTAAATGTACCTACATACTTTTGTTATAAGTAACGTCTACACTTTCATATGCATTAAGTAAAAGATTGTTATTTTCATATTACAAACAGACAAATCAATTTTATTTATTTGTATAGAAAAGATTATGTCAAAATAATTGCTAATGCAAGCAACCTTCGTTTTATGTCCAAACAAAATATTTGCGTTGATAATAGCTTCGTCACCGATACTGAAACTTACTTAGTTAATATTGTTCCGAAATTTAATTTAGCCCGAACCCACCCCGCCATGTAGGGGATTATGTACGAACATACGTTATTACGCTCACTTAATTATCTTTTGCTGTGTTGGATCGTTCGACATTATTAAAATGGCATGGCTACTTAAATATTATAAATGCATATGAAATAAATAATTTTAAAATTAAAAAAACCGCAGCTTAAAAATAACAACCTAGGTAGTTGTACGACGTAATAAAAACATGGCTGTTTAAATAATATAAATACAAATCAAATAAATAATTTTAAAAATAAAAAAAACCCAACAGCTTAAAAATAAGTAACTAGGTATTTGTACCACGTGCTGTAGGTTGTAACGAATGTGGTTTCGTCAATAGTCTTGAGTCGAAATTTGGTAATTAATTAAAATGTTAATTAAATTTGGAATAAATTAAAGTACTTTACGATGTTGAAAGGTGGTAGGACCCATTGTGTTCGACTCCGGCGGCACCACCGCCACACGTATTTCTGCTTATAACAGCCGTGTTTAGCGCTGCTGTGTTCGGGTTGAAGGGAGACATACATATTCGAGGCGTTCCAACGTAGTCTATAGGGGTAGCAACGCATCTGTGGCCGACCTCATATAGGACTGTGATCTTGTCTAAGTTTGATTACAGATGTCCATGGGCGGCAGTGGGCAGTTACTATGAGGTGGGCTCCAAGCTCGTTTTTTACTTTCATAAGATTTAAAAAAAATAATTAGAAAGAAAAGCAATTATCCCGGGTTTGCGTAATTAATATAGCAAGCCTTTGTTGAAACGGCTCCCTAATCAAAATATGATCCCTCTAACAGCGATTCGAGATAAGTCCGTCGCAGCTCCGCGCTCGTCGGGCCCGGATTATCCGGTGACAGATTTATTAAACAACTGCCTCTGATATATAGGGGAGGTTGTCTGCGGGTATGACATTTGTTAACGGCAAAAACATAATTGAATCCTGTTTATTGTAACATGACATTTCTATGTAATCTTGAAAAGGTTCAACCGATGGCATTTGCTTTCTGTCTAAGAAATTGATTAAATTACTTGGATTATATGTTTAATTTCATGAACATGCAATCTCACTATAATATTAACTATACCTACTTAAGTTTTGTCACATAAACTGCATAAGAGTTATGGGTACCTACTGTTTTTT
>DWNY01002433.1:0-11079 GCA_018250635.1 Telegonus apastus | reverse complement strand
TTAGTACAGTTAGACATCTGTCTATGTCAAAAAATGCGTTATTTCTTTTAAATGCAGCTTATTCAAATTGTAAATTTAAATATTTAATTTTTAATTGTGTTTACTGTTATAGGATTTTGTGTTCTACCCATATAACAATACCTACCTACCCGTACTGATAGGTACTAGAATAGAAATCCCAGTGAAAAGACATTTCACAGTTAGGGACTGACATAAATACCTATACAACATAACTAAAGAAATCTTACACAATTATCTAATTATAAAATTTTGTAATACAAATGATGTCATCAGTTCACGGGTGATAACGTTCAAAATTTTAATACCAACATTCTTCTGGTCCTCAGATCTTTAACCTGTAGTTATCTTAATTACTTTCAAGCATTTAGGCCAGCCGATAAGTGAGACGAAAACATTACTTAACTGCTGAATTTTAACGGTTAAATATTTTGACAAGAATACTTGAAAAAATACGTACGTCTGAATATAGAACCTACTTTTTGCTGTCTGTTAAAAGTAGGATCAAAAGGTCTTCCAAAAGTAGAATCTGTATGTTCAATCGTTCAACCTGAAATAGAGATCCGTTATAGAGATCCGTAACCGAAAATCGGATATCCGAAATAAAAATCCACCCGAAACCGTAACCAAATCCGAAATAAAAATTTCGGATAAGAATGCAGTTCAAATATAACACAAAATTAGTGGTTACCACCCAGCAGTGCCGACACAATAACTGTGCAGGTATTTTAATTGCAAATAAATTAAATCATTACTTCGTTGTACGTTATTTTATTTTCACTATTCCTTAAAGCTTACCTGTCCGTAAAACTATCCGAAACTATCGGATTCATATCGAGATCCGAAATTAGACCACTCACAATGGTCCATATTCGGTCATAATTAAAACCATACAAAAACGAAACTTATACATCTAAATAAAAATAAACTTTTATATGTATTTTAATCATATAAAACATTAACTTTCACGTATGTCTAATATCATAGTCCATGTGCACGCATATTCGAAAAATGTTCCGCAAATTTTCTCTTTACGTATATTAATACGTAGATATAGACACAGTTCTCCAACACCTATTTATGTAACAAATTTTCGTTCTTGACCCCATTATGAAAGCCTATGTCTGCCACACATGCCATTCTTAATTTAGCGACCTTCGAGATGATCGCCAGTTAACTGGTACAATCAGCACGTGTTAAATTTTAATTGAGAGTGATGTGAGAAGATTTGTTGTTCAAACAGTGATAGTTACGTTTCAATTGAAATGGTACTGATGACTGTTGCTCAGTACTTATCTATACAAATAAATAAATTGAATTGTCTATTTGCAATATCGGAAAAACATTTTTTTACTAAATGCATAAGAACGTATACACATACCTATAAACAAAATGCGATTTTCTTTTGTCTGTCTGTCTGTTTGGTTGATGTAATCTTCTGAACGGCTGCACCGATTTTGACGGAACTTTCACTAGAAGATAGCTGAAGGTCCAAGGCGTAAAGTACTTTAATTTTTGAAAAAAGCTCTAGCGTGCTCTCCAGGCGCATGCGGTCGCCGTCGCGGGCGTTAATGTCACTTGCTATTAGGCAGATATTTATGTATGCCTTTTTACTTCTCTAATGCGGGTAAAACCGCAGGGATCAGGTAGTTTCTATATAAACATCATCATTTCTGTCTCAGAAATATCAGCGGTGGGTAATCTAACCTAAAGGTGGTGAAATCCTTATTCTATTTTCTAAATGTTATTCCATATTTCTGTTTAATAACAACAGCGTTATGCGCTGCTGTTTTCTGGTTTGAGGGATGTGGTAAGGGAAACATATTTGCCGGAGTTTCCAACTTAGTTACAAGGTAGCAACGCATCTGTAGTCAACCTCAATAAAGACTGTTCTTCTTTGGGTTCACAGGGGTCCGTCGGAGACAGTGACCACTTATACTTGCTTTATTAATAATATAGTTAATAATAATTTCATTCTTCCACCAGGCTAGCAGCAGCGGCTGCGGCGGCAGCAGGCGCGACCAGCGAGCTGAGCTACCTTGCTGCCCTTCACCCGGCGTACCGCCCTGTGCCCTACGACCATCCCTTGTACGGCGCTAATACTTTACGAGGTAAGTTATCCATATTATTAAGATTAAAGGCACCTAATACTTTCAAATTATTAAGATTAACGGTAGAATTTCGTGGCTCGACTACACTGGTATCATAAATAAAACTAAATAATTACAGCGGTAACGTCCGTATTATCAAACACCGCCTGTCTGTTTGTGCCATTGTGCGTCTATAATTCTAGTAACATTGGTCATATTCTATTTAAGTCACTGCACCAAGGGCATTTGTAAGGAACTTCATAGAAAGCGCTTCCATCTGAAGTTAACTATTGCTGTTTATGAGGACTAAACTTATCACTGAACTGGACTGATATTCCACTGAAATGCAAGAAATGCTTTATCTACTCTAGTAATAGGTGTGGCCTTCCCGATCGAATCATAGGTAGGTACACGTTATAAGTACCACTTTGTGAAGAGGATATTGACTATCTGCTTTCTTTAGTTCATGGCTATATATGAAGTAATTTGGAGTGCCAGACAGGTAAGCGGAAGAGAGATTAAAATTAGCGAATGAGAAATTTAGCAAATTATCAATGAATAATTTAGCAAATTAGCAACGTATAATTTAACAAGTAGCAAAAAAAAAAAAATGTTCTCAAAAGTTTGTTAAACGAAAATCTTATCTCACGCAACAAAGAAAGTTAACCTTAATGTGTAATGAACCTGAGACCTGGCATCTACCCGAGCCTGCTATCAAGTGCTATTCAAATGAACGCGCAACACTACACTATTACGATAATAGGTAAAATTACACCTTTCTGGATAATGCACTGAATGAAGTCTGCATTTCTTGTTACTAGCTTAAGGTATGATAACTCTTTAATGACTATATTTTAAGTAAAACTCAAAGAAAGACACAGGCCTCTGCAAATGGGGCTTTTTGCTAAAAGCCGGTCCTGACATACGTGTTGGTGATGGTAGTGGGTATTGGATATACACTGGAAGACGCTGCTATCCATCTCCTGGGATTCTTTGTCTCTTAGCTCCTACGACATCAATGTGAAGGAAGACAGTGGTCCATAGGGATATAAATGCATTTGTGGCCTGCCTAAGACAAGACCTATTAGTCTTTTCTGAGGTTGATTATGTACGTCCATGGGTGGCAACAGCCACTTACCATCAGGCGGACAGTGATCTCGTTTGTTAGGTACAGCCATACTAAAGAAGTCAACTAAGTTGTACGGATTTTTTTGCCGCGATCATGCAGCATGTGGAATAAACTTCCACCTGAGATATTCCCGGAGCGCTATGACATGGGGTTCTTCAAAAATGGTGAAAAAAGAGCTCTTCTCCAAAGCCGGCAATGCATTGGCGACTCCTGTAGTGTTGCTGATGTCCGTAGGCCACGGTGACTGCTTTCCATCAGGTAGCCCGTTAGCCTTATCGTTAGGCGTAGATATTAATTAAGAAAAAAAAAAATTTACATGAAATGGGACCCTTTCAGGAAGTAGCCGCATTCATTGCCGGTGAACATACATAAAAAAATACATACGGACGAATACAGAACCTCCTCGTTTTCGAAGTCGGTTAAAAAGTAGTTACCTCTTCACATATACTTTGTTACAGTTGAACTGCAACAAATTTTGGCAAACCATACATTTGTTCGCATATCCTGTATTCCCAATAAGCAATCAACGAAAAATAAAATGGAACGTAACATTTACAATAGGGAGTAGCGACCATAAGAATATATTCCACAAAAACCGGCAAACGCCACGTCTGTTGCTATCACCACAATTTATCAGAATACTAAGGTGTTAATTAGGATTTGAACTCACGACTGCTACCATTCATTTCCGAACAGAGTTCAAAGGAATATCACCCTAAATCCCTAGCAATACAGCTTAAAATTGCGTGTGTGTAAAAATGATGACAGATAGGGTAAAAGCGCCTATTAAAGGACACACTGTGTTTAAGTCACGGATTAAAATTGGCATGCATTTGAGTAACGAAGGAAGGGGTAGAGTGGGGAATCGACCTTGCAATTAAGACGTTTAACGGATTTGGTTCGTTACCTTTTACGGTTGGGTAGCTCGGGGCTCGGCTTTCATGCTTGCAGATTGAAAATATATTTAATTAAGTATTTTACGTGTAAGTTTATTAATAGCTGCTCTAGATATTTTTATTATAGAAGAAAAAAATGAGTTGGGTTGAATGTAACTAACTACTACCCACCAGTAGAACATTTGTTACCAAGTCCAGATATGTTAGCGCACTACATGTCCACCAGCCATAAATGCGTTCGGACGTCTTAAACGAGTTATCAGAAATAATAGTAAATAATAATCATTCATAATATAAATTGAAATGAGGCGTGAACTCCATTTAAAGCCAAACCAACAAAAAATGAAAGCTACTAGTGCGTTGCCCCCTCTAAAAATAAATACGACTTACTTTGGCGATTATACAAAAGATTTTACTGGATATTATACTGCTGAGCATAGATTTTGTCTTGATAAATAATAATTTAACATGGTGATATTATATTATTATCAAGTACATATACGTACGGATATAAGTATATACCTTTTGTTATGGAGAACTAAGAAGCCTGCATGTTTTCTCTCGATGTTTTTGTTCTCCGCTTACATTAATAACAATTCATTTTTTGTGGGAATATAGTTTTTAAAATTATTCATCCTAGTCACCTAGTATGCCTAGTATAAAACTATAAACACCATATTGAAGGTGTTAGAATACATTGTGGTTCAAATTCTGCGTCATCACCGCCACACCTATTGCTGCAAAAAGTAGCAGTGTAACGCTACTGTGTTCTGGTTTGAAGGGTGTGGTAAGAGAGATATACTTATTCGAGACGTTCCAACTTAGTCCTCAGGACGCAACGCATATGTGACCGAACTCAGGTAAGACTGTGATCGTATCTGGGGTTGATTACAGATGTCCATGGGCGACACTGGCCATTACTATCTGGTGGGCTGCACGCTGCATCGTTTGCTACATCCAAAACATAAAAATCCACTAAAGTTACATTTTTTTTATTTACCAACATTATTGTAATATGAAGTACGAACAGTTCCATAAAATATATCATATAACTAGGTAAGTGTTTGTTTTTTCTAGTTGTAACTAATATACAAACTTTCCTCAATTTAAAGACTTGCCTCTTTATCTCGAGAATGTCTGCGCCAACATCATCTATCGCTCAGACCGTAAAAGATACATTAATGGACTAAAACATTAAAATAAGTCATGAACTTATAGCGGTAAGCACTTATTAGCGGAGGCGGTAAGAGCTAGCGACTGATTCATCGATTTTATATTGTACAATTTAAGAATTATCTAAAAGGATCAAACACATTTTGACAGACTGTAGACTGCGATTCGCAAAATATTTTCAATTAATTTTTAAAAATGTAACATCATTATTAATTGTGGCCGTATACGTATTTACCATATATATTTCTTATTTTTATAAACAATACAGTGAATTGGAGACTATCTTATGACATTAATTAAAATTACGATGTACGGAAACAATAAATATTTGTATATTACATTATCTGTATAACTGTATTAAGTAATTTATTTTTTATGCAACTGTATTCAGTATTAATGTAACCAAATATATCAATCACTTTTATCGTTAATTTGATATCCTCTAAAATGTCATATCATATGAACATTTTACTACCTAATTTGTATAATTTGATAAATATTTTATCCATGAATTTATATAAATACGACTCAATGTAGTGGTTACTAAATTCGGTTAATAAATTTTGCTGAGATTTCAACACAGCCTTACTGTGTTGAAAAACTCTCATAATTTATTGAACGGAGACAATGTTAGGGAGATTTTTACGGCTGTCACATTACCACTAATGATTTGTCCGCTTATTGGCTGTAAACCATCAACGATTGGTTGCAAATAACTTTGACGATATGTTGATAATATTTTTTTAATAAATCGTCAAAACAAAAAACGCTTTCTCTCGTGTCTTGCACCATAACAAAAAGGCGTAGAGTATACTTCGATCGCGCTTGCAATGCACATTAACGATTCGACGTGCTTTTGTCGTTTTGTTCTCGAATGCTTAGAGTCGTGTTTATATGTGTCGTATAGTTCACAATGGAGGGTTATTAATTATAATAATTAAATACCCGTACAATGCGTAGGTGTTTAAACGGTTTTTAAGATACGTGTGACGTCATACGTTTATTATGACGTCATACAGGTTTTTATGGTTTTCGGGTTATTTCTGTGTTCTTAGTTTAAATATTTCAGAATAAAAATGGGTTTTTAATAAAAATTGGGCGTAATAAATATTTTTTACTTTGTTCTTATAAAATAGCGCAAATCATAAATCAAATATTTATATCCTAAACTCCCTTAGGGGTGGAATAGTCCAAATTCAGAAAAGAGAAACTTAACATTCAGGGATGGAGAAGTACTTGCTGACTTTTTGAACAATTTTATGATTACTTTTATTAAATCTATAAATAGTTATTTACTTGAATTGACTGAATGTTGTAATTAGATTGAGTAAAATATTAATTACTGATCTCATGTAATTAAGGAGAGGCTTTTTGGTAACAATACGGCTGAGAAGTGGATTATAGAGGCTGATTACTTGTGAAATGGACCTTTTTAACCGACTTCCCAAAGGAAAGAGGTCATCTATTCTTAAGTTTAAACTGTAATTTTATTCCCTTAGACAATAATTGTCTTTGATATTGATTCTGTAGTAAATTTTAATAACTAACGAACATAAATATACAAAATATTCATTCCTCTAACTAACTTACCATATCAATAAATTTGAGTTATAAGGCTGACTCCTACGTTACCATATAGACTTTATTAAACATTTAACCTCCCTCAGTCCTAAGAATCGAAAGTCATGTTTACAGTTAAAAAAATCGCGCTGCTTACCTTAGCTCTCGGATCGTCTTACGTAGCATGCATCTTTAGATAACGCTCAATTAGGTACCATTCTCATTTTGGACCGTTTTATGTCGTATGTGATCAGTAAATAATAATTTTCCTTTTTTTTTGCTTTGTAGATTTATGATATTTATTATAAAAGTTAATTTAGTTCTTTTCTAATATATGGGGTAAAAGTAGCAAACGATCATGGAGTCTAAAGTCTACTTGATGATAATTGGCCACTGCCATTCGGGGTTACCTGTCATCAAGCTCAGTTAATTTAAAAATAGATAATTGCTACCCCTAGAGACTATGGAACTCCTCGGAAAAAAGTGATTGATAAAGTGTGTCTTAAATAATTAAAATAAATAGTGCCACTTACAAATGCAGTAAAACTACAAAGTGACTTATCATTTCAATGAATCTCTGGATTTTCAAAAGTAATATATAAAATATTGACGACTGATTGAATATTCATTCCATTCGCAAACTTAGGTCACTAAACTTTTTGCGAGAACGGCAAAGGACAAAACATCTATTGATCTTAGCCGAATAATTAAGTCAAAGTCGTGCATTGTTTACTAATTTCTTACGAGACAGAAATATTTGTTCTAATGACTTCATTGTAATACGTTGTTTTTCGAGACATCCCAGTTATTTCGAGAACTGACTGGTTATTCGCATTTTAAGTAACTCCCATTAAGTTGTTAAAGAAGAAACCGTCAATTTACCGTAACCTGAGTGGACTTGAAAAGTTTTATAAATATTGGAACAGGAATTTGTTGCAATGTAAGTATGGGTTGTAAATTTTGTACTGTTTTATTAACCGAAAAAATAAGGGTTAAATCCTCCGGTTAAGTTAAGTAAAGAAAAATATTTTCGTTATATATAATATTTACCCCTGGAAGACGGTATTTCAAAAATTCTTTCTTTTTCGCCCTTAGGCCTAATGTTATATTTGTAACTTCTGTCTAAGTAGGTATTTCATAAATACCGTTTTTGTTTTTTAGTCGCTATTGGATTTTTGTAACAGTTATTACAAGAAATTGTTGTGTAAATCCGATTGATATAAATTGCAACCTCTGTAAAAACGCCATATCTGTGTAAACAAAAGGGACACATATTTCTTTTCTGGCGTCATTCTGAATAAACTCGTCCCAGCGGGTGTTATGTGTTGTTTACTCTGCGATCGGGTTCGCTATTATTATTTAATCTGTGGCTCATATTTCGTCTACTGCACCGGACGTGTCCCATACACTACAGACCTATTTACGGAGTGTAACACGCCATATTGACCTTAAGTTCAGCCCATTGGAGCATAGCTTCGTACACTAGAATATTGTTTCCAAGGATATCAGTTTTAATAAAGTCATTTTCACTTGATATTTAAATGGAACGGGCGAATGAGATGTCGTTTGCTCCGCCGGTGGTAAAAAATGATTGACATGAAATTGCAAGACAATTAACAAAAAAGGTTCCTAGTAGCAACTTGATATTAAATTACCCATACATCCTTAAACGACCCACATCCATCACGCCGACAGAATAAAATACCTAAAAAACCTAGTGCAACACTTCACTGCATCCATTATGCAAAATATTAACCATCATCAGTGGACTGCAAAATTTCGCAACCGAAGTGACAAGCCGAAACTTAATAACTTACTCAGAAATGCACCAGCAAATTGGGAGTCGAGTGGTCCAACCGGCTCCGTAACCCTACACTGCCTTACCGAACTCTCCGACACATATAAATTGTATTTTTATTCAAATCGAGCCTACGTGCCGCGATAAAGCCTCCTTAAAACAAATAACTACCCATTCAGAAAAGAAACCCGAACGAATAACCACCTTAATTCAGACTCGAAAAGTTTAAAGTTACAAACTTGGAATAAACAACATGGGTACCAATCTCGACACAGTCGACAAGAAGCTTTAAAGTTGCGGCAACAGAGATGTAGTTTCTGAAATAACTACTCCTGTTACATTACTTTTAGCGGAACAAGATGATGCGTCTGAAACAGGGTATCTTTTCTCTGTAACCAACGTAAATTATACCCTAGCAACCAACGTTCAAGACTTATATTTCAGTGACCTAAAAGGCCAAATTATGACATCGGATCTTGATGTAGTGTAAGAAGATATTCCAAAGACACATCTAGAGGACGATTTAAAGGTTCATTGGAACACTTTTTCACTCAATTTGTATCTTCCATTCTCGTTATGGGGACCTCGAGGCACGTCGGATGTTCTAGAGATATTTTAAACATTGAGATAAAGATTTCAGTATATTGAGTAATAAAATTTTTATTATTAAAGCTCTCAAGGGTAACAGGGACGTGTACGTATGATTAAGCTCTCTTATTTGCCTTTTTAATGGAGCCGTTCACACAGAGCCATCATTATGCGTTAAAGAGTTTCTCTCCGAAAGTTTAATCACTTTATTTACCTGTCACGTCCACTGAAAACAATTTTGTGGAACATTTTAATAAAATTCTGGGAGCATGCCAATCATGATCCCGTTCATTAAATTCGAGAATATCGATACGTTTATACTAAAAAATAATTATGATACTAAAGCGAAGTTCACTCGGATTTGCAATCAAGTGGCATCGATTTTCAGTAATTTAAAAGTCGTAAAATGTTTATGCGGCGAGTGTGAGATTATAAAATTGTTAAACACCGGTATCGTAAAAGTCGATACACCGAAAAATTATTATAACCGTATTCGTATATAAAATATCGATGTATACGTCATCGGCCTTCGATAATCGTAAATTAAGGTCCAACTCTGGCTTAACCGAGCGTAAAAACTGTGAACGCGAGATTGAGAGTTCATGTTACTTCCAAATTAAAATAAAGAAAAAGGACAATCGGTTCGGCTGTGAAAGAGAAGGAACGATAGCAGATGTCAAAGTATTGGAAAAGGCATTGAAGTGATAGATCCAAGCTGGTTATCTCTAAGAGGAAATAAATTAAGCAATAAAAGAAGTGGACGCCACCAATGAATTTAAATAAACCAAACAAGCCAGTTTACAAGCAATTGCAATAAATTATGTTGAGAGTGAAGTAGTGGTAGCTAATGATATAGTTGTAGTAAATAATGATAAATCTTAAATGGTATTTTAAAATATTGTGTGGATAAGGATTTTAATTTAAAAAATGTCATAAATGGAATTGACACTTTTTGCCTTTTATTAATTGCCTCATCCCTAAACCCTAATTTTGTTAAGGAGTGAACGAGAGGTATACCGGAACGAGTTTTAAAAAGAGATGCACAGATTGCGCCTGCGCATGACAAGTGACCGGATTAATGCGTTTTAAACGAAGAAGGCTTAATTCTGATCTCGGGTCCTTTAATTGAGTGAGTTTTTATTTCGTTTTACCGAAATACAGTTTAGAAGTACTCGTATTTACATAAAGCTTGCTGTTAAGATTGGTTTTCGATATCTGCTCCTGATATTTTCAATTAAGCTTATTCAAAATGTGTTTTGAATTTTATATTTTAAGGTTTAAAAAAAATAAATATCTTTAGCCGTCTGCTCTGCTTTCTCTTGTAATTTTTAACTAATAATAACGCTCTAATGAAAATGAGCAGAACGAAATAAAATTTATAAAATCTTTTTTTTAGATACTTTATACTTTATAAAGGGATCTATGCTTTTAAAGACTACACCTTATGAGTGCGTCTCATCCTAGTTAATCTATTTATCACTAATACTACTTTGTTTTATTTCCATCTCGGAGTTGAGAGCACCCAACTGATTTGAACCCGTTCTCAGTCGCATGATTGACGACGTTCATATTCGATAACTTCGCCCGCTGGGCAACTTGGTACATTATAATAAATATCTTCAGTACTCTCTTTAATAGCGATAATTCCTCCTTTCAAGACTGTTGCTTTAACTCCGCTATGCCCATTTGTATTTGTATGTAGCTGTTTCGTTATTAATTTGTTTATTCTTATCTCTAACACTTGTAATAGTATTATCAATAAAAATATTAAAATATTCTATACATTTATTGTTCCTTTTGTCAATATTTTTTTCTAGCCTTTCGGGC
>DWNY01002432.1:0-11086 GCA_018250635.1 Telegonus apastus | reverse complement strand
CCCGGTTATACAACCTCACGTACCTATCATAAATAATTTCGCTTTAAAATTCCAACTCAGAATCATAACTTAAACCTATAAACAATAGTGTGCCTATAATAGTTTAAACTACGATTTATTTATTGATTTATTCTCTATTGTAATAGGGTTACAAAGGGCGAAGTAAATTCTCCATTACTCAACAAAATGATAGTACAAAAATGCATATAAGTAGAATTCATTTGCTACTAAATGAGTCAAGTATAAAACATATTCGTAATTTTACTAAGTTAATAATGTATGGGTAAGTGATAAACTATGCAGTAATTGATGTTGATTCTCTTGTAGATCAAAATCATCTGAAGTAATAAACAACGGACCTCCTATTACATAAGTCTCAATTTACGTAGGTATATAAATACTTACAAGGTTAGTTATACGATTAAAGGAAATTTTGAACTTTGAAATTACCTTTCCTTTTATTTTTTTTATTATTATCATACCAATAGGAAATTTAAGCACGTCATGTTATAATATTTGATGATTTCATATTGGCTATGCTCTTGTTAGTGGCTTAAATACAAATTAGGCATATGATATAAGTTATGTCATAAAACGTAAGCCCGTTTAAACTTAACCTACTGCTTAAGAAATTGGGCATTCTTTTTATAGCCTACTTACATAATATTCAAACGATACAGCCAAAGATAACATTTAATATTCATAATGTTCTTTGGCGGCATTGTGGAAATATTTCCAGTCAGTCATGTTGCCTGTAATATTATTCCCAGTATCCATGATTCATAAGTCGTTGTGGCATCGAATTTAGTTATCATAAAGTCGAGGAAGCTATCAATTGCCGACCTAGGCTCACAATAAGGCTACCAGCTACAAAAGACCTAAGAGGAAACCTAAATAGTCTCAGCTCGGAGTATAGGTAGTCGGTATCGACAAATATATGCTATACAAAAAAATAATATTTATTTCCCAGCTTTTATAGCCTATATTCATTTAACAGTGTCTGTAGTTATTTACGTTATTATTTAGTGGACAGTTTCGACCAATGTTTAACTTTAGTGTACATAATGATAATGTGAAATTTTCTAAAAAAAACAATAATCTGAGTGAGACTCTAACAATGGCACGATGAATGAAGTTGTATTTTGGAGGATCTGCGTCCCGATTGTAAGTACTGGATCAAACTGACGATATAGTTCGTATGTCCCAACACCAGTCACGCCACAGTCACCAGCGTGAATATCAATCATGTACCTAAATGTGTAAATGCGATCTGCCCGCTACTTCCTTTGCAATACTTTGTATGGAAAACTACAGTAACGAAGCATTGCGCGCACACAATTCGAACACTGATATAATGCCTATCACAAATTATATCTCGGATTTAGAAGCTGCATTGCAGTTATGATGCGAAATTTAGATCTAATTCGTTCCTATTGCGAGAAGAATGCTTCGTAGTAGGTTCCAAGGGGACGTCCAAATATGATTATTTAATATCTTTTTAACATAGTTAATGGTGGCTTTAAAGTACGAGGACTATACATACGAGTATAAGGTTAGTAAGTTATATGGAGAACATACAAACTTAGACCACATAAGAAGCGACGAATCTACCTATGATCAACGCGAAGCCAGACTAGTATCCTTTCCTTGGGATCACAGGCGTCTACGGGTAACACTTATTACAACTATTAGGAGGGCTGCATATTCGTTCATACCACATGAAATAGATGTTAAATTTTAAATAAGTAGTTTCACTACATTTACACAAACATAAGTATGTAAATTAATATTCTCAACTTTTATTAAATTTTGTAACAGATCACTGCGTCTGTTCCAATACTAAATACGAAGATAGCATACAATATAGGTTACCTACGTAACCTAAACCTACATACGTCAAGAACACAGTAGTATTCATGATTTTGACCTCTGTGGCAATCCTAGGAAAACAATAGTTTAAATTGAATTTTTAAAAAGCGCCTGAGATACTAATAGGACATTTATATGTACGTAATATAAGTAGTTAGCACGGCCGATGATAAATTGTCAATCCAGTTCAAAAATATCGATAACCAATACAAAAAAAAGGAGCATAGTTGTACTCGTTTCTGGAATGCACTTCTGGTACCGAAGTACATACGTCTCCTTCGCTATTCCTATTTAGTTTTTCTGCAATACAGTTGCATTGACACACTTGCAGAAAACTTATTACATCGTATGCATATGTGGTAGCAGAGCTTTGTTACTTCTTGAGACAAGCGCACATCCCTAGATTAGTACAGAAAAAGAAAGCAGATCTGTATGGATGTTTAGAAACAGAATAAGACAAGGAGTTCTGCCATGTTTATTTTACACTAGCTGATGCCCGCGGTTTCACCAGTGTTAAAAAAGTAAAATGGCGTACATTAATATCTGCCTAGTACCACCTGATATTAACGCCCGCGACAGCCGGCCAAACACGCGTGGAGCACGCTAGTGCTGTTTTCAAAAATTAAGGTAGCTAAGTTACGCCTTAGACCTTCAGCTATCTTTTAGTAAAAGCCCCGTCCAAATCGGCCCATACAGACAGACAGACCAATGTTTTTAAAACTGCATTTTTGTTATAGGTGCCTTGTATACCTTTATATGCATTTAGAAAAAAGTTGTTATTTTGATATTAAAAATCACTTCAATTTTATTTAAATATGAAGTTATATTTGATGTACACACAATCATTTTTCACACATAAGCGTCTGCGCTAAATAAAAAATCAAGTTAACAAAAATATCGCATTAATACAAACATAAAGATACAGTGCTTTTTATCCGGTTTGAAGGACCAAATATGGCCCGTCGAACCGGATATGTAAAAAGTAGTGCTCTTGGTTAGTACCTGGTCGCGGAGACGTGATGTTACCTGCTGGCACTGGCCCATGAGCTTGATCATCTGAGGGAAGGTGACGCCCAGCGGCTGGTTGATGCGGCTCAACTGCCGGACCAGCCGGCTTGTGTCGTCCTCATCACTGGAAAGACAGGTGATACATTAGTCAGCGCTTAACTTTATTTGTTAAATTGAAATAGGTTTTGATAGAATTTCGTGCATATTCAGCTATCAAAAAAGTACGTAGGTTTTTATATCACTTCTAAGACTTTCTTGTAAGAGTAATAATTCTGAACTGCTCATTATTATACATACATAAATATTTTTTTTGTTTAAAGTGCAATATTCTTCATTATTTATTTTCGACAACTTTTATTTATTGACGTCTTATGTAATACCGTGGGGTTATCGAGTCTTGATGGTAACAGTCTTTTAAGTTCGCTGAGAAAAATGCAACAAAAGAAGGCCATATTCAAACGGACGTAAGAAACACAGAGTGAAATTAAGTAAACATTTTTTCGCCACTAAAAAGTTCTGTGGAACCATAACCTCTCGATATATTGATGACTTGTAACTTATAGGTACAAAGCATCAATTGCGTACGGCTCGGAGCTCGTTGGAAGTAGTTGAAACATCAGAACACGTTAGCAAAGTGTAAACAAACGGCAACAATAGATCAATAAGTGTGTCGAGTTTTCCTACTGGTGACCGTCTTTATGAAACTTCAGAGTATTCCTCATTGTAGAGAGAATGATAAGATAATTACTGTCACTACATCTCTACCCTTTCTTATTTAAATTTTCCTACTACAGCTTTCGTATTATAAGTAGTTATTTTTATTTCCTATCTGTTACTGGTACCGCTATTGTTGTTTTCTGCACTACCCAGGATTTGACTAGTAGAAATTACTTTTTATATATTTTTATGGTTTCAATCACGATTAAATTAATTAATGAAAGTTAAGTACTTTTATGTTATTCTATGTCCTCATAAGTTGATTTGGTTCAAGGGTATCCATTTTACAAAATAATAATATTTGTAAAGTATTTCAATTAAAGAGAAGTTTAAAAAATACAATTCAATCTTGAAGTACTCAACTTTCACTTGTTTTACTTTTGTTTTTAAATCGGAAACCGAAGTTTGAATAAAATCTGATAAGAGTCACCAGATGATTCGCTTTCTTTTTGTATTTTTAAAAGACAGTCAGCTTCTTTAAGATATCTAATACAAGCTATTTATAAATAATAGATATTTCGATCACTTAAATTCAAACAAGTATCCAAGTTTCAATTTTTATGGCATCGATACACATATTGCGTGTTCGCATCTTATAAATACACAGTCATTCCAATATTGCACTAAAATGTATCATTGTCCCCAATAACGATCACTAATGTATTTTTTACTGTATTCAATAGTACAATCATTAGTGATGTGGAGCTATCGATCAAATGATTATGATTATTATATGACACGCCAGAACTGATTGCCCTATTATCGTCCTGGGCCCAGTGACCTACATTACGACGGCTGACAAGGTCGCGTTACGTAACGCTGATCATCATTTCTTAAACCGTCTGGACATCTGGACAGATATACTATGTTGTCCATATAGTCAGTAAAGTTAATTAAGTATTTTTCAGGACATATTTCAAGATTAATAAAATAGATTATAGATAGATTAATAAAATTTCATGTGTAGGTTACGAACGTATGCCTGTGTGACCCATAAAGCTGGCCTCAGAAGGTCACTAAAGTGTGAGGTAATGGACATTGACCCTCGGCGAATTACTTTCTCCTCTCCCTGCTGAGGAACGGATTCTAACGTCACGATCTGCTTGTGCGCAACTAATTAACTAGCTGTATGAGATACAATCGGGATTTTAAAATATGTGATCTTAATGAACAATTGTATTTATTAAAACCCAGAAATAATAAAGATCCACAAGTTTCTGTATTTTGCAGAGGTGACGATTTGCGGCCCAATCATGGCACAATTGCTTCAACAATATATTTATGTTAGTAAGTTAATGTTAAGAGTTGCTGCTTCGGATCGAATGATGTGGTAACACGGATAAATTTATATGGCCCTTAACTTACTCCTGAAAGGTTGTATGTATGACATTATAGAAAGGAAGAGAATTATCCTAATAACAACACTTGAAATAAGAAAAACATCAACTTTAATTTAGTTTACTATAAAGAACACACGATTAATAAACGTTAATTACATCTTAATGATGTAAGACAATCCGTATACTCGTAAGTGCAATCAACAGAAATAACCTCCTTAATCTTTGTTGATAGCCTTGATTTATTTATAAAACGTTGACTATTAAGGTTTGATACTATACTTGCAGTCTTTACGTGACTGTCAAAAGGAGGTTAAAGTTTTTTTACTTAACATCTGTTGAGAGCGAAATATCTCAATTTTCCCCGTTAAAACATCACTAACCTGTTAAACAGAAAGTTTGTCAAGATTTCCTGGCTGTTAAGAGTTGCATCGTCACCAATAATTAATTTTAAGGAGATATATTCATGAGATATATGAGATTCATACTTCAACACCAGAGATTTCATGTTTGTTCATAAGTGTTATCAGATATTGTAATTTATAAATATTGTCATCTGCGCCCTATAACGAAAACATCTTGTTGTATCGGCAATTCCAAACCAGTTTTAAGTGTCTCACCGAGTCGCTAACAGCAAGAGTCGCCAGTTGCCATGCCTGAGTGGCCACACAAGGAAGTGCTACTTCCGGAGCGAGGAAAAACATTTGAAAGTTTTGACAAGAGACGCTCTCGCTCATAATCGATTGTGTATCGGGACATAAAGATGAATTTCAAAATGTTTGTACATCATACTACTTAAACTATACAATCACAGTAGATTTTTTTTTGATGGCTAGAATTCTAAATTTCATAAAGTTTTGTTTTTATTGTGTATATGAAGCCCTCTGGACGTTGAGTCATATAAAAGCCCAGTATGTACCTAGTACTATAGTCCAGATCCAATTTTTTATTTTCACTTACCGTATATTTTTTTTAATTTGGATTATTTTATTTCGCTCATAAAAGCCATATGATCCGAAATTTTCGTCCTATGGCCTGCGTATAAATATATAATTACCTGATTTATCAGGTCCTAGGGAGATAACAGGATGATAGACATGGTTAGGCTTAGCAAAATTATATTACTTATATTATGATTGCTTGAATTCAATATTTCAAATAAAAGTGCGGATATGTTATGTAGTTTAGTAGGTTACTAGTGTTGCCGCGTCTCACACATTGTTTATCCGTGTTTAACCACTTAGCAAACCAATTGACACTGAACTGCAGTTTTTAAAAGTGGATCACGTTTACATTGTAATTGAAATTATGCACATATTGGTTAATGTTTGGTCTGCTTTAATAGTAAATAGCTTTAGGTAGGTAGATAACAACTTAAAAAGTAAATCGTAACAGCTTAGAGCTCGCGCCACCGCCAAGAGCTGATATTCTACGTTATATAAATTCACACATCTGCTACTAAGGTAATTAAGGAGATATGTCCTACTATGAAAACTTTGTAGACTGGTATATCTTGGACAATAGTAACTCGGTAATACTCGGATACTCAGCTACGACAGTTCCCACTCAGCAGCTGTAATGAGTGTAGTTGGGATTCTCAGAATTAAGTGTACTAATAATTGAATAGTAAATAGAAAAGGAGAGAAAGGATAACCTTGTAAAACCCTTTCATTAGAGTTTTCGATCAAATTGAATAATAAAAACAGAATATTTAGATTGCAGTATATTTCTTGGAAACTTGAAAATCTTGCAAAGCTATCAATTGTATCAGAGAAGGTAGCCGAAGTTTCAAAGCTTTGGCACAAAGACAATTTTTCAAGGTGTTATCTTGTCTGCTTATGTAAGTTAAATAAAATAATTGTAAAGGAACACTATAGATAAACCGTTAAAATAGACAATTTGCACAAATAAAGTAATTGGTTTCTCCGAAAAAGCTTATCCGAATTTGATGAATTTGTGTATTACGGTAGCTTTTTGCTATTAAAATTGAATCCGCTTTCACATAAAAAAATGTGTTGTTAGAAATAAAGATCAAGAAACGTTTCAATTCTAATTCCAATCTATTGGAGTCGGATTCATGAGTAGACCCGCGTCCCGAGCTTCATGCACTAAGGACGAACTTATGAAGCTTCCATGTTTCCACAAGATTTTAAAATCATATTGATCCACGCGGTGGAGTGGTCCCCATACCGGTTTGACACGCAATGGGCTCCGGGTTTGATTTTAGATTTATATTCTGGGCCTGGGTTTGTGTATTTGCCTTTGTGTGTTTACATGGCACCCACGAGGAGGAGAAAATCCTAGTGTACACAGTGTAGACAGCGTTATATTAAAAAAATCTCGATTCCGGGAAAAGTAAGTCAGGCGCTATCGTTTAGTTCCTAAAGTAGGGAGTGGCGATGCGCCGGCGCGTGGCGAGAATCGCGAGGAAATACGACACGGCCTTTAGAAAGTTTACTTTGTTAGTTTCTATTTAATTACGTGCAATTTGTTCACATACAACCTTTATGTGTAGCTCTCTAGAAATACACTGATTGAATTTCTACCGTTAAATTCCTTTTAAAGTATACCTATTTAAATTTTTACCTTTCATTTGACAGTGGAAATTTCTGTTTGTTATAGGTACCAGTTGAAAGGTATTAGGTACATAAGATCATTTATCTCATTAAAATCATAGTTAAGTGAACTAACTTCAACTCCGTGATTGTAGAGTTCAGTAACTAAGAATAAATTAACTAGGATATATGCAATTAAAAACTCATCATTCACGTCTCTCTATATGGAGTCTGTCTAAAATTGACGTCGTGAATTTCAGAGTAGCTATTATTGCTAGAACAATCTAAAACTAATTATGTAACCATGCAGCGTGCGAGCAGTTTAGATTTTGCAAGTGCAGGC
This sequence comes from Telegonus apastus, assembly GCA_018250635.1. Taxonomy (NCBI): domain Eukaryota; kingdom Metazoa; phylum Arthropoda; class Insecta; order Lepidoptera; family Hesperiidae; genus Telegonus; species Telegonus apastus. Next base: position 3,257 of record DWNY01002432.1, on the reverse strand, counting down.
TCGTTGACCCAGCATCCTTGTGCCAGTTAGCCTTTCACAACGGCAACGGTCAAAGTTCGCGGTCAAATTATAGGAAAACATTTTCTTAACTGCAGCCCTTTGGTTATAATATTCGGATACAACGTGACGCTGTCATATAAACGAAAAAAGTTCAAGAAATATAAGCATGTGTGTGTGAATAAACGTAAGAAATTTAGCGGCTAACAGTTGGTGACTATTTTTGAACGTCGTTTTTAAGTAACGATTGATATACAGAGTTTATAATCAAAGCTGCAGTCATTTTTTTTTGTTTCATCAGCCATAACCTTGACATTTAGATCTCTTGATTGGACTGATATACGATCATAATGATCACGAATTACAATAAACGCATTATTACTGTGTCACAGCCTGTGGCCCACAGGCCTCATAGCTGGGGACAGGAATTATCTCAAAACGAAATCGTTTAACATCATAAGCCATGTTTATTGATATTTTTTAGACGATTTCGGGATGGGAGACTACCTACACCAATGACAACTGTAAGAAATATTCTCTAACTATATTTTTCTCTCCCCAATTATATAAAACGCGTGATAATTTATTTCTCATGCACATTTGAAAACAATATTAATTGCCTTGCATTCGGTTCCAAATAGCGTGACAAACTGTAATATTTTAGATCTGGGCTTACCTACACAATATGGTGTGGGGGGTATTCATGGGTATTCGCTTTATTAATGCTACTACCGTTTAGCCGCCATTTTGCTCGCGTTATTCGGTAATGATAAAATTTTTACAAATGCATTACACATTAGAATTTAAGGTTCAAAGTGTTTGATGATATAAACAGAATCGTGGAGACTGTGATATACGTCTAATTCCTCATTCGGTGTTTGACTAGCTATATTGAATCCGGAGCCATCTTCACCACGTAGATACGGTAATGATAATAGAAATAAAGGAAGAAATACATAGACTGAAGTAGGTATTACTGTAGAATTATAGTTCATCAGTAGTCAAGTGACCTTCCCGCGTAAGTCCGCGTACTCGTATGCTGATTCTAATACCCTCTTCGATATTCTTAATCGCTTATTCGGTCCATATAAAGTCACGTTTTATTGAAGATATTGTGTGTCCATCAGTATTGTCCAGTTGACGTTCACGTGCTCCCGCCGAACATCGTAATGGGCACATTCGCAAGAGAGCAATTTTAGGATCACGTTATGCAATAAGTTTTTAACTGACGTAACATTTTAGTTTAGATTTTAGAACAAATGTTGTTTTTATTGGATTTCTTATTGTTCTGTTACGCATTTTAGGTGCGTTACGGATAAATACTACATACGAATATTTTATTCATGCTATAAGCTACATAACGTTGTATTAAGTATTAAAAAAAAAAAAAGTTGTTATATTTTTTTATATTTGAACGGATATATGCCGATTATTATTCGCCCTTATCTACATATAGAACCTGTGAAGATAACTGTCTATAAGTATTATTAATCGTAGCCAATACGTAATTACTAATTAGTGTAAGTACTAACGCGTGAAATATTTGTCATTAGTGCTTGAATCCATTAAAGTAAATAAAATAAATATATTGTAAAAGTTATAGAAATTGAAAAGGTTTTACAATTTTTGTATGGATTACTTTGTTTATCTCAAATTGACGTTAAATAAATAAAGATTGATAGACTAAAACGCAGCTTTCGCCAAAAACGTATCCAAAAAAGTCCGGTTTAACACGTAAGACCGCGTAACGTGGGTCAACTATGAGCATATTGCATAATGCGCGTGCGCAGATTGCGATGCGGCAATTTGTTCAATGATCCAATCAGTGACGAGCGCGCCCCCTCGCGCCTTCCCCGGACCTGACACTTCTAGAATGGGACGCTCTACAAACAGTTTTATAAACAAAAAAAACATTTACTGAAAGTTAATGAATGAAATGAATAAAAAAATGATTAAAGCATATCCGGTTGTAAAATAGGTTATGTGCTTATGTCTCACAACTGTATAGAGTATTTTCTAGAAAGGGACGCTCTACAAATAAAATATCTGATCTTATAAGTCAAACGTTTCATTGCAATTTAAACGAAATCAAAAACAAGTAGGTAGTCATGTTTATGTTACCAATACCCCTATCCCTTTGTCTCAAATATTTCATGAGCGTTTAACGTAGGTACCTAACGATCGAGATTGAAGACATTTACATAAAGTCAGATATAATGTTAATATTAATGTATCTCAGTTAATACAACAAAAAAGTATGAAAACAGTTAAAAGTATGTTTATGTCCTCTTATTCAATAGAAGCAAGTTCAAACTCTACAAAGAACTCTACAAATATCTGGAAAGGTACTGTTTCCACGGACTACAGTTGCCAGTCGTAGTTGAAAAAAATGAAGGGAGTAGGAGCTTTTTTCGTAAAAGTTGTAGTACTGCAAAATTGATAAAATCTGATAACTTTTTCTTAATAGGATTATTGCAGATATTCCTTTTACGACAAAACGTTTCTGCCTTTCTATTTCAAGTCATTGCGAATTGGATAAGAATTGGGAACTTTACAAGTGACGATTTGATTACGAGATAATTCCAGTTTAGTGGCACGGCAATTGATAAATGATCTAATTTAATGCCCTATGAGTCAGGTTCATACCGTTCCATAACAAGTTCTAGAATGTTTCGCTCTTGGAATAAACCATTCTTTAATGTTTTAAAAGTAGGTAGTTATTTAATGTTGTATACTTAATATTTAAGTAGCTATATTTATAAAGTTACTATACGTGCCATACAGTAAGACAATTCAATTATACTAGACGTGCCCGTGGTTTCACTCGGAGTTATATAAATGTAACATATAGTTTAAACTTTACCAATTCAACAATTTCACAAAAAAAAAACATTTTTTCAGAGGATTGAAATCTATTCGTAGGGAACGCACATTTTACATAAAATAAAAAGTACCTGTCCTATCGTTACCTGACTCCTATGCAAAAAATCATGTCAAGGAATTGATTAGGATTAATAAGGATAAAAAAACTAATCTATCCCACAGGGACCGTACATTTTACCGGGATAAATTGGGCATACTGTAATCTATCTATACCAAATTGTGAAGTTACACAGTATCATATCCTTAAATAAATAACGCTTTCTACACTTATAGCCCCACAGTAGGATTTTCCCCTGTGTCGTGGGTACCATAGAAACACACAAAGACGAATACACAAACACCCAGACCCAGAACAGAAATCTAAACTCATCATTCAG
>DWNY01002431.1:0-11089 GCA_018250635.1 Telegonus apastus | reverse complement strand
GTCTTGACAGTCGCTACATCCGTCCCGAGCAAAGATTTAAATTTCTGGTTCCGAACCTGTCCACTAGGGGGCGCGCTGACCGAATATTCCAATGTATGACCAAGCCATGTGCATTAAGGCGGTAGAACCCGTTGTGGTTTGACTCCGGTGGCCGTCGCAACACCTGTTTTTCCCTCATAATAGCAGAGTTAAGTGCTGCTGTGTTCTGGTTTGAAGGATTTGGTTAGGAAGATTTACTCATCCGAGGCGTTCCACCTTTGTCTTTCGGGATAGCAACAAATATATAGCCCATCTCGGGTAAGATTAATCTTATTTGGGACTGATTATTAATGTCAAAATCTGGTGAACTGCATATTCATAGTTTTGTTCACATGTTCATGCTTCAAAGCGCATATTATAAAAAAAACTTTAATCTAACAAAAAAAAAAATCTGTAGGTGGCAACCCTATACCTGTATTGCCACTTACAAGTTCCAGACTGGTATCATTTTTCCGCGCACCGTTACCGCTGAATACTAAGTTTATAGCCCTCGATCGTAGTAAACACGCTTGCGGGAACAAAGGTTGTAAATTGTTCTTGTAGTTGTTCATGCGTTACTTAGGTTGTACGGTTTAGGTGTGACTTGTTTCAGTAAATTGTAATCCAATAGGCGGCTTTTACTTGGCATGTTGTCTAGTAATAAATTTACACACGTTTCATTATTAAAACCGTTCGTCATCGTCAACCCATTATTGTCCCATTGCTGGGCACGAGTCTCCTCTCAGATTAAGAGGGCTTTTAGACCATAGTCCACCGCACTGGCCAAGTGCGAATTGGTAGACTTCACACACTTTCAACAACATTTTTTTAAAGCACTCTCAGGTGTGCTGATTTCCTCACGACATTTTCCTCCACCGTTAAAGCGAGTGATAATTAATTTCTAATACGCATATAACTTCGAAAAGTCAGAGGTGCGTGCCTGGTACTTGAATCTCGGACTCCTCGATTTAGAGACCGAGTTTCAACCATTAGGCTATCACTACTTATTACTTATCTCTCTTATTAGGTATACGAAAAATATTTACTACTAGAAATTGTTGCAGTAACGGTTTAAATTATGATTGATAATTGAAACCGTTACTGCAACAATTTGTTATCATTGATAATTGAAATCGTTACTGCAACAATTTGGTATGATTGATAATTGAAATCGTTACTGCAACAATGTGTAGTGGTAAATATTTTTCGTATACCTAATAAGAGAGATAAGTAATTGAAAACTTTACCGATGCCAAAAAAAATGAGCCTAAGCCCTAATTTGACCAATCACTAAGGAAATTTAAAAATCAATAAGTATTTTTTATGAAAAAGGTATTTATACATTATCCTTATCCGGCCATGTTAAGACAATTCTGAACTCATAACCAAAACTCCTAATACACGAAGTCGCATGCGAAAATAAGTAACCTAAACATATATTGAGTTTCCTGAAAATAGCATCCATTTTATCGAAACGTGGAACAAAACCTGACAATATATTATTTAAAGACATAGATTTGGGGTACCTTTCAAGCCCTTTCATAGATTTCCGTTCTAAGATCCCTTTTCAGGTTTTATCGCCGGGAAGGTGGAGTCAGGGCTCACTTGGGCTTGATTTAATAAGCTATCCTTCTTACGGAACGACACAGGTTTCCCGTGAGGAAACTCGACGAGATTTATAGTTACCTTTTGTTCTTGCCTAATTAGCAAATGGTAAATTTAATTACGTACCTACCTGAAGACTCTAATCTTATATAATTAATCTTATATATTAATATGTGAAGCGAAAATTTGGGGTGACATTTTTCATTTACTGCGTGCACGGAAGAGTGTGAGATTAGGCATACGTTAAAGTCCATATAGAGAAGGAGGGAGGGAGATAATATTAATGTACAATAACTGTTACAAATATATTAAGTTAAACAAAATTCGACCACAGTGCGACTAATACAAATACGACCCGATACTTAATACTCAATAGTTTATTGCTATCATGGGTATGGTACATATATGCACAGATGTTAATTACAATTATACATAGATACCCTTCCTTATGGGGTATAGCTGTATTACCGTATGGGGTGTATCCTCCCTTATGGGGTGTGCCTATATTTGTAATTAAGATCGCAACGTAAAAGGAGAATGGCCAAATATTAGTTTGTGCTTATTACATCCAGCTTGTAACATTTTGATATATAACAGGTACTCACGATACGTGGTTTTAATTTTTTCATAGCCGATATATCGACCCAGTTAACTAAACGTAGGGCAGATAGATTAAGCTACTAGTTCTTGTCAATGGTTATTCCCCGCCACCGGTGTTTCGCTGTAACCATGAAAATTATTATTAAGTATATGTATATCCCTTAATTTTCTGGAAATATTTTTAAAATTCAACTTAAATAAGTACTGCTCCTTTGTCTTTTTGGATCTTATTTATTTTGTTTTTAATTGCGCTTTTAATGTATTAGGAAGCAGTGGAAACTTCACTGATCTTTGTATTGTCATTAAGTTATCATGCTAAGCGAATTATTTAATCGTTTGTTTTCTAAATAAATAAACAACTGATGACACTTATTCGATATAATAGTTGTATCCTAATTCTAGTTTTATCTTAATTTAATAACATGGATTTCTGCAAAGCAATTCATACTGTTAACTAACAGATTTGAGTTTTTACCCTCGACACCCAAATAATCCTTGCACCCTCCCGATATCTCGCTGACACGGCCGTAGTATGAGGAAGACCGAGGGGTTAGACGTCTCGTAGTATTTATAGAGCGTATGTATGTATGTCAATTTCTTTGTGACGCGTCACAGCCCAAACAGCTTCAAGGATTTTAACATATGAGGCGTCATTAGAATCGTCTCAGTAAAATGACTAGTTTTTACATTTTCATTAAATATATCTTAAGCAGTCTGATTTTGATTTTGTGATAATTTAATTAATTCAGTTACAATTCAAAAAGTTTTATACATCACTGTTTAATCCGGTTTCATAAAATCATATTCTTCATGAAAATCTTCTAAGGGTCCATTACAGGGCTCCAAGTCCGGGGACGCTTCCGTTTATTTCAATGAAACGGCTTACCTAAATGCGTTGTTTAATTGTGCCATGATTTGTTGGTGAATGGCCTCTTTGGGACCGTTCAGTCTTCATTGTGTCGAACGAACGTCCAAGGTAGATGGATGAATTCATGTCGCGAATTTGTGGATTTTTTTCGGTGTGACGATTTGGTCAAATTCTCAAAATATTGGGCGGTCTTGGCGCAAGCACAATTGAAGCATTTGAGGTTAACCTTCACCCAGCAAGGGAAGTATAGGTTAAAAAAACCTATTTCTAAATACTGAATACAATGAATATCGTTGCAAATAAAATCATATTTAAAAAAAAAAAATTAACCGACTTCTATATCAGTAAAAAGTAAGAAATAATTTTAATTATTTCAAATATACGTTAATTTAGTACATCGTTCTGAAGTCACCCATCCACCTACCGAAGGCGCCCGACATTGCTTAACTTTGCACATCAGTTGTACACAAGACGCGGTGCTATGCGCGCTTCAAAATATAGTACCTACAATATTAGCCATTTTTATTTGAGTGGCAACCGTACATGTAAGTCGCACTTATAGATAAGTATATATTAATACGTGAAGCGAAAATTTTAATAATTTTTCGAATACTGCGCGCACGGAGGAGTGTGAGATTAGGAATACGTTAAAATTCATGAAGAGAAGGAGCGAGGGATAATATTTACGCACAATACTTGTTACGAATATATTAGATTAACAAAATAAAACATTCATTGTTTACATTACTGACAATGTCATTATACATGTCTATGCTAAAAATGCGTTATTTCTTTTAAATGCAGTTTAATCAATCGAACCCCATTCCTCTAATAATACTTTTTCTAATGCATAGACGAAAAATACATATATATATATTTTTCTTGGACGGCTCATTGTAGTTTACATTTTTTAAATATCGTCTAATTTCGAACATTATGGCGGGTCCACTAGTAAGAATAAGCCTTTAATTGGCCTTGAATTATTTGTTTCGCTGATTCCTTACGTACATTGACTGCGTTGCAATTAATGTCACCAATTTTTAATTTAGCATTTTGTCATAGCATCGTGATAATTAAAGTTCTCATTTGTTTACGTCACCAGAGAACAATGACAATCATCATTATTCATTTTTTTATTGTTTCAGTGTTAATTGCATTTTGCTGCAGCATAATTCATAATCCCTAGTTACCCCCGATTTGTATCTTTTATATTGTGCACGAATTAACGCAATTTTTTGTTTCTTTCATTCTTTTTTTCTTTGATTTATTTCTTTCGTTCAACGTTATTTCCTTTTTTTCTATCAATTATGTGCAAAAGTTTATTTAAATTATACTTCAGCACTCTTTCCAAGAGAAATCGGTAAGCTTTAAAACATTGCGAATACTCTCAAATATCTCAATTTCGGAAATTAACGTAGAAATTAAAATGAAATACGATACATGAGGACCCTCGTAACAAATAAAAGTATCATATAGTCTATAAAAATCTGTTTGTAATGTCGAAATAACAACTTATTACTACATGCATATGAAAGTATACACAGTACCTACCTATAACAAAAGTACCAATTATATTTTTTTGCCTGTCTGTCGGTCTGTCTGAGATAGTCTTCTAAACCGCGGAATCGATTTTGACGGGACTTTAATTGGGACATAGCTGAAGGTCTAAAGCGTAACTTGGGCTACTTTAATTTTTGAAAAAGCGTTTAGCGTGAGCTTTACGCGCATGCGGCCGCCATCGCGGGCGCTAATGTCAGTTGCTATTAGGCACATATTACTGTATTCTTTTTTTGCTATTTTAACGCGGGTGAAACCGTGGGCATCAGGTAGTTAAAAATAAATTATAGACATTATTAACAATCTAAAAAAATGCCGTGGGTTTGCATTTTTTACGCTCAAAATTTTTTTCTTTATCTTCATAAACAGTATTTTTCTAATTATTTATATGATGTGTACGCATACGATCCATGATTCATATAATTTCATTTATTTATATTGTATATAACATTTTATGACATATTTCTGTCTTATATATGGCATATATTATTATCTTACAAAGTTACGAGTTTAATCCAATTATCTAAAAAAGTATTCGAATGTAGATTTTTCAATACTCCATTATGTACTGCGGATTAACTATCTATTTATCACCCTGTATATATTGTGGATTACATATTTATTAATCACCCTGTATATATTGTGCAATTAAATAAATTGAATTTTTACTGCATTTACTTCTATGAACGAAGCTGTAGAAATGGTGGAAAGACAATTTTTATGCGTTTTTATTTTTTTTTTCATTTTTGCACCGTGCAGCCTAATTAGAGCAACTTCTTTGATCGGAACAGGCAATATATCATCAAGCTCAGTCCGACACAAAAATCACTTGACATCCAATGCTAAGTAAAAATAGATCGGCTCAGATTACAAATCTGTCACCTTCTCTAGGGTTGGATATATGGAATATTACATGTAATGTGATTCGAATTTTATCGATACGTGCTTTTAATCAATGTAGAGTATAGTTATAAGGACTAGAGATGGACTAATATTAAATTTACCGAGCAACAAAAAACTAAGAAATATTCGTTTTTATTTTTCTCAACTTCATCAAAATCTAATTTCTAATGACAAAAAGTATAGTAGTTTGCACAGCGTGGTAGTTTATGGCCTTAGAGCGATGAATGTCCCATTTTCAGCTATCCTTTATAATTGACCATGATAGATATTTTTTCATTAATCTATCGTAGATTAATATCACAAATGTAAACAAAAAAATACCTCCATATTTATGAGATGAGGCAAATGTAGTGTTAATTTTTTGCAAATGTTCAAAAATATGCCGATTTTTAAAACGATACGTACGTAGTGAAATTACAGAAACTTTTAAAATTCGATTCAGATGTTTTATTGAACCGGTAAAAGATACAACCCTAGTGTATCTTAAAAAATATACAACCTTCCTTGTCATGTTTTACCACAGAAGGTCGTCCTTTGTTATGTGGAATATCCATATAGCTTATGTTAATAAATTAGTTACAATATGGCTATATATTATCTGTACATTGCTAAACCATAACAAATTAATTACGTTACTACAGTAAATTGTAAATCCAAGTAAATTTACCGCTATTTACTGTACTTTTACGCGTATTTACGAACGTTTTACTGAATTTTACTGCATTTTAACGTAAGGCGTACAAATCAATAAGCCTATGTAAAGTGATAAATTTTCCAGTTATTCACAGTTTCACGTTTACCGACCATCAAATGTTAATGACAGCCCTATAGCGGTCGCCACTATAAGTCTGCGGTAAGGACCAGTTACACCCCGTATAAGTTACGGACGGCATTTTTGGGATGTCTGCGTGCAGTCGACATTGCCGTGTCCATTTGCGGTTTCAGGCGTGATTAGCGTAACATAATTGTGTTTCTGGATGGCAATGACTTTGTTTCTAGTTTAATTATAGCCTTCTTATCGTTGTTTTAAATGTCGTTTTAGTGTGTAACAGAAAAGACGTTACACTAATCAACAGATCTTCATTAAATTGGCACATACGCACATTTACCATAGAGCTCAACATACGCTCGAAACAAAAGGTATATTTGAATTTAATTTTTATATCAATCTATACGTGGGTCATAGCATGCAACTAACGCCATACTTTAGATGGGATTCGTATATTCTAAATTATTTTCAATCAAAGTTACTAAGTCTAGGCAATAAAAAAAAGTTTTGGGAAAAAAATCAGATGACGAACAAGAATTTTATTGAACCATGAAAACATAATCAACAAAATTGATTTTATTCTTTAACTTAAAAATCGTGTAAACTGAAAATCCCCTAATTTACCAAGGATTACTACATTTAGTAAACTTACATATAAGATAACGGGATAATAAATGATATAAACTTATAAAGCACGTTAATGATACAAAACCTATTTTATCTATGTGTTATAAGCGTACGAGGGGCACGGTAAACTTTAATTTATTAGAAAAAAATTTTTGGGAAAAATTTCTTATCTGACGCCCGCCGCCTACCATTTTTTTCGATGCATTTTTAATAGTTAAAACGCGTACTCAATAGTATTACTTACCTATCTTAGCCCTACAGTTTAAAATCATAAAGAAATGCTGACCTGCCGAGGATCTTGGAGACGCAGCCGTTGGAGACCTGCAGGATGCGGCTGATGTCGCAGGGCCGCGCCCCGGAGTGCGCCAGCTCTACTATCTTCTGCCGCGTGGAGTCGGGCAACGGTCTCCCTCCTACAAACACGCCGCCGAGCTGGTTAACACCGCTGTGACCTGTTCACCACAAGCCTGCTTACTCCAATTAATCCCGTTCGATCGACACGGTCACAGCTTGTGCGATGCGCTACAGGCCTGGTGCGATTGTTTTGTGAACGACGGGCAGTACGGAACTGTTATGTTTGTTAGGTACTTTTTGCGCACGGAAGGTATTTTTTTCTTTCTTTCTTTTTAACTCTCAGTTGCACTTTGAGATTGGAGTGAAAGAAATCTCACAGGATTTGGGCCCTGATTAATAGATGACATAGAAATGTAAGTAAGAAACTTGTTTTTCATTGTAATCAAAACAAAAGTAAGCATTTACTGCTCCGAATATGAGAGTACAATTAACGCCATTGTTTAAATTTTATTGTAAAAGTTATTTCGTTGAATTTCAGATGCTTAATTGCAACATGTAAAGTGTAATAACGGACAATAAAATACTGAGGTCTAAATTATTGATTTTTTTAATAGCAATAATTAAGATTTCATCAAATACATTACTGACATTGTGTAGCGTCTCAGAAATTATAATTGATTGACGAAGTTGTATACTTCAAATATCCACACTTCATATATCTACACTTAGGTATATCAAAATATTAGTGAAATATAAATGCCTATGTGCAAAAGTGACCTATAAATAATAAAATGTTCATATACTGCCCGTAATATTCATACAAAATAATCGCATACATTCGTTTCACATTGTTTTTATAAAGTGTTTAAAATTCTAAGTACCTACTTCTTACGTTTTAAAGCGTTTACGCACGATCCACCCTTCTATTTGTGCACGATTCCCGATGAGACGAGTATTGAATGTTAAAGAGATTTTTACACTACACTCTGTGCTGAGATGGATAATACGTAAGCTTCCTTAAGCATTGATTTCTTAAAAGAATATTGCTTAACGATATATTCATAAAAGAAAAAAATTATGTTTCTAGGTCAAAACTTTCAAACAGACATAGAAATTTACTAAATAAAAATGTTTCTTCGATATTGAAATAAACAAAACGTATTCTTGAACTTGTTAAAAATATTTGTCGTTACAGTTTAATATTTTTCTATTTAGTGAAGTAACTATGCAATTTAAAGTAGCCACTAAATCTCGGAAACTAACTCCAAAAACTTAACTTTTTTGAACTATAATATATGTATGATTTGGAACGGTTAAATATAGTTTCTAATAAGACAATCTAGCAAAGGAAATAATCTATTTTGTTTATCAAATAAACTCGTCACTCATTCGATCCATTTGACATTGATTTAATGTAACCAAAATAACGAATATTGGAACTGTCTGAATAATAGGTATATTTTTCAAACTGAAGAATATTTATGCGTGATTTGAAAACATCCGACTTGGGTTAGCTGTTGATTCGTGTATTTGCCTACAGCTCCAAGTCTTTGTAGTGTGAAGCATTTCTGTGTAGTCCTCAATAATAACAACGCATCTGTAATTGACTTCACATATAACTTCAACTCTATGTGGTTCGACTCCGGCGGCACCACCGTCACACCTATTTCTGCCTTAGAACAGCAGCGTTAAGCGTTGCATGTTCTGGTCTGAAGGCTGGAGACATATATATCCAAGGCGTTCTGTAATCCTCAGGGTAGCAACGCACCTATGGTCAAACTTAGGTAGGAATTTAATCTTATCTGTGGTTGATGACAGACGTCCATGTCCGGCAGTGGCCACTTATCATCAGGTCGGCAATGCTCGTTTGCTAGTTCCGAACGATAAAATACGATTTTTCTATACGAAGACTGTTACAGATATCTATTTACAACAATGACCACTTACCATCAAGACTCCATCTTATCAAAAGCGTAGGTACAATCACGACGATCAAAATATATACACGACGAATAACCTCTTTCCTTTGGGAAGTCGGTTAAAAAAAATGGTGGTCACCATTACCTTTACCTTTGTGCGCGAGGTCGTCCATGCGGTCCAGGAGGTTGGCGTCTGGCGGCCAGGGACTGATGGGGGGTAGCTGCTGCGCCGGCAGCATCGTGTATACCCCGTACTCTTCTATTGTGATGACCTGGTGAACAAATCCTTATAAAAGAGTCTTTCATTTTTTATATGATAGAAGACATGATTTTTATGTTCCTTCTTGTAGCAAAAGAGCATGCAGTCTACCTTGGTGGCAGTGATCACTTACCTGATGGTCAGTGATCACTGCTGCCCAAGAACATTTATAATAACCTTCATATAGAAGTGGGGTTCTATCCTTAGTCACAGATGGGTTATTACTTTATATGAACCAACAACCATTGCCTTCCAACGAAACAAGAATTGCTTCACGCTTTGTAGTTTTAAGGTGGTAGAACCCTTTGTAGTTCAACTACAGCGGCAACACCGCCGCACCGATTTCTGCCTTATAACAGCAGTGTTAAGCGCTGCTGTGTTCTGGTTTGAACGGAGTAAGGGAGACATACTTATTCGAGGCGTTCCAACTTAGCCTTCTGGGTTAGCAATGCATCTGTGTCCGACCTTAGGTAGGACTGTGATCTTATCTGGTAATGATTGTAGATGCCCATGGGCGGCAGTGGACACTTACGTGGTTCCATAACATAAAAATAAGTGATGGCGGTGGCATTTCCCCGGTGGATACTTGCTTTACTAACTGGCAAAGTTAATATTTAAGAAGGTAGTTTGGTTTCTCTATTAAATATTTAACGTATGCCATAATATGTGTAGTCGGAATAAAACAAAAAATATTAAATTTTCCCGCAGCGACCACTTGCGTCTGTCGGGATATTGATGATAGAAATGTAATAACGAATCGAATATCTATTATGGGTTTGGGAAATAACTATACTTTATAGTATAAATGCATCTATAGCTTTAACTATACAGAAAACATAGTAAGGAAATTTGAATGTCTGAGAGGTTTCCAATATTTTCTAAAGGTGTGTGAAGTCTACTAATTCACATTTGTATAGTATAGTGTCATGGACAGTACCCTAAGCGAATAACTCTTTTGACCAAAGGCATTTCTGGAACGTCAATAACTCGAGGCTTTTTAAAAGGCAGCCAGGTGAATTCCATCAAACACTTCTACAAAAGAAATAAATACAACATAATAATAACATGTCTTTTATGGGTTAATTTGCTTATTAAATCGATCCATGCCAATTAAATTATATATACATACTTATGTGATGAAAAACATACGTTATTTTTTCTAATAAACTGAAGTTGGAAAGTGCAAATGATGCAAATTTGAACCGATTACAGTTGCGTTACCACTCGTGAGGGCTAAGAATGTCGCATCTTATGTAAATAAATAAATAATAATAAATAACGCTTTCTACACTCATAGCCCCACAATAGGATTTTCTCCTGTGTCGTGGGTACCATGAAAACGCACAAAGACGAATACACAAACACCCAGACCCAGAACAGAAATCTAAACTATTCAGATATCTGTCTGGCCGGGGATAGAACCCGGAACCTACTGCGCGTCAGACCGGTATGGTGACCGCTCCGCCACGCGGGTCGTCGAACGTATGTAAGTTCGTATGTAAGTTAATCCAACGAAACGGTACGGTACGGAATAGATAAGTTGAGAACCCTATCGGTTCTACCTTTCAAGTTCTATTTCAGATCGGCCTCACATTAGATTACGGCTGAGAAGTAACCTGAAATGCCTTTTTATCCTACTGATATTATTATATATTTATTCGGGGCGTTCC
>DWNY01002430.1:0-11089 GCA_018250635.1 Telegonus apastus | reverse complement strand
TTATTTAAAATTATGATGTATTACAAAAATATGGTTTATTTCTCATACTTAAAAATAAATGTTAATATTAGTACAGCGTTTTTATTCTTTAAAAATAACATAGATATAATATAAATTATGTATTCATTAAATTAATATTGTAAAGTTGTATTATAGAAGACATAATTTTAGTTATTATATACAAAGAGCATACTGGTATCTTTTATATAAAACATATAGCAGTTGCAGGATATTCCTTTGGGGAAAGCATGCGTTAGAATCCTCTGTGATTCGACTGGCGGCATTACACCACACCTATTTCTGCAACAAGTGTTGGGCACTACTGTGTTCCGGACTGAAGGTGTGGCAAAGGGTACACACTTATTCGAAGCGTAGCTAGGGCTTAGTATAGTCAGGGGTAGCAACGCATGCGTGGCCGACCTCTGGTAAGACATTAATTTCTTCTAGAATTGACTATAGACGTCCATGGGCGACAGTGACCACTTAACTTCACGTGGATTGCATGCTCGTCCTTCTTCATGACTAGTTAAAAGTCAAAGGTAGACCCATCAGAGGGCCGTTTCATGATTGCCGGCCCCCTTGGACCTGATCGTACGGATAAGATAAGTGAGCTGGGGGGTAAAAGCGTCTGACTGAAATTACATCATTTTCATGGAGCGGTACATATCACATCACAATGGACATCATACATATCACACTCATATCTGGACAAATAAAAAAAAATTGAAGCGTCTGTATGTAACGTCAAAATTACAACCTTTTACTAAGCATATTAGAGTATCCACAGTGCCTATAAAAATATTAAAATTTTATTTGAGGCAATTTTCGAAACGACTGGACCGAATTTGACGGGATTTTCACTGTCAGATAGGTAATTTGTTGCTATGAGGTATATCAAAGTCAGCTATCTTTTTTGTTTTCAGGCATGTCATGGTAAATTTATAAACGTGAACGAAACCAAGGGTCACAGCAAGTAATTACATATTATTGTGACGTAACACTCTAGTGCATACCTCTCATGGAACCCCTAAAGTTTGACTTTAAAAGCCCATTTATAGTAAAAATAAGTTCGATGTTTTAATCATATTAATAGCTTCGACTTTAGTTAGACACCCTCGTATTTATGGCTGCGGGAGCAGGATTGGCCTCACTGTTAGCAACTTCGTATTGTTCACACCAATGATCTGGAGTCTTGTTCAAAGCCTGAAAATACATACATAATATGAAAAACAATGAGAAACTCCATACAATGTGTAACATACTCATGTTAGATACTGTTTAATAAAACAATGATTACCAGTATTAACCTAAGTAAACACCCACACCTAGGATAATATTAGTAATAATTATGTTATATACACATATAAGAGGGGAGGAGGACGGGTACGTTCGAAAAAATGGGAGGATGCAAGTTCCGGAAAGATAAAGGCTATATCTACTATTGCATTTATTATTTTGACAAAATTTATATACACACCTCTGCAATTTTTTTTAGGATGAACATTTTGGATGTCTCCTTACATGCGCGGGGTCCCCATTCAAACATCCTTTTAGCTAGTTCACCTTCTCCAATCTGGAAAAATAAAATTACCAGCTCATTTGCCAAAGTTATCCCAAAGCAGAAAACGTTCGGCGAACTGAATGACTCACGAAAAGTTTGCCTTTTATAGTACAAAAAAAAAACCAACTAAATATATTCTATGCTATAATAAAATAGATTTTAATTACCGTTACAGCTGATATATATAACCGCGAAATGAACTTCTTTGTAAACAATTTTCTCACAGCACAATCATTTGCATCCATCAGTTTGGCTTTGATGAGGAAGGCCCACATATCTTCTGCAAGTTGAAAAAAGGTCACTGCTATCATAACAATTATTTTTCAAAAAAGGTTACATATAAATAAGGTAATTTAAAAATTGACAACCCGCATAGCAGATTGGTTACAACGCTGGTTTCCGGTGTGATCCCTGATCAGACAGATATTTGAACGATGAATTTCAATTCTTGTTGTGGGTTTAGGTGTTTGTGTATTTGTCTGTATATTTCCATGACACCCACAATACTAGAGCAAATCCTAGTGGGGGCTATGAGTGTAGAGAACATTCTTAAAAAAAACAGTTGCTACTTTTAGTAGACATATTTTTTGAAACCCAAAAGAAACCGTTTATGAAGTTGTGATTACTTACCATCTCTCACTGACCCACCGGACATGAATATATGAGTGAGTGCTACATTCAACAAGCGTTGCTCTTGTACGTCCATGAGAGGCGAAATGGGAGAGTCACAGGGCTCTTGCAGCACTAATATGTACTGCACTCCTTTACTGTCCACTTTCTCCAACTTGTATCCGTATGCCTGAAAAATATAACCTTAATGTAATTAAACCCTTTCGTAACCCTTTGGGAGCCTGTCACATTTTACTAGTAAAATCAATCGGAATCAGGACATGCAACCTTGGTTATAGTAGCAAATGAACATGCAGTCCATCTCATGGCAACTGCAATCCAAGGTTATTATCTACTCCAAATAAGTGCTACCTCAAGTAGATCACAGTTCTTTTGTTACTGCTAAAGAATAAGTGCCTGTTTACACAGGACAATGCCTCAAGCTTTCTCCGGACTGGTGCCGATGCAGTGCGGTAGCAGGGTGGTGCCGCTTTAGTGGTTTACATACAAAATGTGGCGAAAATTTGTCGGAGCCGCACCGCACTGTGTGTTCTAAGGTTTAATTGCTTCGTATATATTTCTTTAAAAATGACAGCCCCTGCTATCCATGAACATCTGTAGCCAACCCCCTATAAGATCCCCGGTGAGATCTTACACTGCCTTGTGTCCTTTATTATTCACAAGTGGACAGAGCAGGAATATCAGAATTTTGATATCTCGCCATATACAAGATCTGATGGGGTCTGTATCTATACAGCATATTACATAGCACTAATTTAAGGTTTAAAAAAATCCCCAACAATATTTAGAGCCTTGCATGAGGTCGACTACAGATGGTATCTAAGGACAATATTAGCACTCCCTTACCACACCCTCCAGACCAGAAAACAGCACTCAATACTGCTGTATTAGGCAGAAATATGTGTAAAACCACAGACTGTTCTACCGCCTTCTAAGTGTGTGTGAAATCTACTTCATAGTTAGCCAGTGCGGTGTACTATGACCTTAATCCTGCTCTTTCTAAGTAACAATGGGAATTGAGACAGTAGTCATGGTTTCACGACGAGCATACAGCTCTAGAACGCACAGAAAGAAGTTTACATTTAGTAAATACTGTTCAGCAGCAGCGATGACGCTGTTAACGTCGTTTTTCGCCGTATCGCACGTACTTTTCAAGTGATTGGCGATATCACCGCGCTGGATGGGAAGTTTGCTACCTTCTCGACACAATATATATCTGACACAAGTAATAACATCCTCAGTTCGACAAGCCCGCTGAGTTTGAGATGGTAATGATCGACGTTGAGACATGATTTATTTAATAGAATCTATAATCCAAAACCCAGACAAAACTACCAAAACATGCAATCTAACATAATAAATAAATGACAATGTCAAGTGTCAATGTCAAACTAAGTTTATTTGAATGACATTATGACAATGTGATATTTACTTCCTTCTCCGTTGCGACTTCTAGTTTTTCGGTCTTAATTATATTAAATTAAGCTTGTAACTGTATTTTTACTAACACTATCCCAAAAATCAATGAACTAGTTCATTTTTTTAAATAAGTCTATTCAGCATATTCTTTTGGTAGTTTCACAAGAAATAGATTACTTTTTTTTTAATGATACAAAAAAATTATTTTCCTTACAATATACTATGCCCTATGCCTATTTAAAAAAGTGTCAACTAGTCCATTGGGTTTTAGTAGATTTAGTAGAATTCATATAAATTTTTGGTAGAATCTCGAGAGATAAGTGGTCACACTGCTTAGCGCTTTTTTCGCTCAGTTTTTTAACAGAATTGTGGAGATTAGTCGTATAAAGTGAATTCTGCAAGTTCACATTCCTCGTGTAAGTATCTAATTTAAAACTACATATTTTATACGAGTAGTATTTAAATAAAGTATCAAATATCGTTTAAATTATAATTTTCGTTCCGTCGTTTATACTTCCAAATAACATGGCTAAAAATAAAATGACCGGCATGCCGGCTTGAAACCGTCAACTCGTTACAAGATTTCCAGGAGGAAATAGAACTTTAAAGTTATTTATCTGTTTTCGTTGAGTTTAATGTGAGTTTAATAATATATTCAATATTTTGAAAAGTAATGTTTATAAAGTTTTGCTATTTATGGATTCACAAAGTTTTTACTTGAACATTTTACCTACTTACCATGGTTATTTTATTATGGAATTTATTAAGTAAGTTTATAAAAAATACCTTTCAAAATTGTAGCCACTTTCTCGTCCTTCTCGGGTAGCTCGTAATCGTATAAGTACAAGGCCCTTGGGCATACAGAGTTTGAGGTCTTATTAAAATATCATAAGGTACCTGCATAACATTTTTTTTTATTAGTAGGTAGGTATTTGTTATCATTGTCGGTATAGTACCGGGATCAGAATAGGGCTAAGGTATCCCCTGCCTGCCGTCAGAGGCGACTAAAGTGAGAGCTCTAACCGTCCATCTAGCGACCCCGGGAAGGACGGCGGTATGCGTGGTCGCATATCGTCGTGCACCACAATACCAGACGGTGCGGTGAGCAAAATGCTCGATCGGATGAAGCCCAATGGAGCAACGCGCTCAGAGGACTCCGGTTGTGATCCAATGAAGATCCTGGAGGCCTCTTCGCGGCGCCGAGGGCGACTACCGGTGGGGTTTTAGGGCGGTGTAAATCCTATACATATCCCGGCGTCGCTCCTGCAACGTCGGGTGCCTTTTGAAGGTTTCGCCCTCGTAAACAAAAAAAGTACATATTTGTTATCATAGCAGCTATACCTATTACGATTTAGAAGTTAAAAAGAAAATGCCGAAAGATACCGGTTTCCTGTATGGGGAATTCTGGCAGTCTCACTGTCAGACGCTTATCTTAGGTAATCCTCAGCTAACAGAGATGTTTGAGCTTATTAAAGTGGTGTGAAAAGTAGAAACTAAGCTAGTAGGATGTGCTATCAAAATACCATAGCTGCACCGGTCGAAATGCTTAAAAAAACAGCTACGGCTGTCGCATCTCTACATAATTATAATAGGATAATAATATAAGTACCCTTAGGCTGCCTTTATACTAGAGTAAGTAGAGTAAGTCTCTAGTAGACTCTGATGGAAAAGGGCCTTAAAATAGCTTACTTTAAATACCAACTCAGCTTGGGTTTTTTACGATTTATTTCGATGTTCTCAGCATAATGCCGAAATACGTATTCTACTACTTCCCCGTGAAGGCTCTGGGAGAGTCCATCCGCCTTCTCCTGGCGTACGGTGGCGAGGACTTCGAAGACAAGCGTATCACACCAGAACAATGGCCAGAGCTTAAACCAAGTAAGTCATGAATGATTATCATTTGAGACATTTTTAGGTATTCTTTCCTACACTAAATTTTAAATGCGTGAATTATTTACTTACTCGCATTTTAATTAACTTTTTCATTTAATTGATATTCAAATAATTTCAATTAATTGGCTAATTGAACCTTTTGACATTATTTGTGTATATTATTTTTGTATAGGTAATCTACAAAAATATATAAGTTATATGTGCACACGGACGGATGTGGCTTATTTGTTTTAATTTAAATAATCTGTAATTGAGTAAAATAGTTTACTTGGGGGCCCCGTGTCATGTTACGGGCCCCCTATATCTGCAAATGGGTTTGTAAGTAAGAAGTACAGAAAGCTGAACAGAAAACAATCGAGTCAAACAAAAATGTTCATTTCTACAAGTGGGTGTAGTTGGCGCAGAAAGAGGCGCGAAGAGCTAGTTGAAATCTGAAAACCGGTTATGGCCGGCTGCCGACCAGGGCCAAGGTAAAATACAGTCCTGTGACATTTAAAGACAGATACTGGTTAGATATAAAGGATAGAAGGGTGTGTTTTCTGAAGTTGAGAATACAAATTTGGATTCCATAGTTGACTTTGTAGGTAGTGTGTCTTACATTGCCAGAAATGTAAATTTATTGATTTTGTCACTACGATGCAAAAATTTGGTTGTATGACTAATTGGGTTTTACATGGGATGCGATCATTGTGACGTTTGTACATTTAATTGGCCAATTACCTATTACCTTTAGGTATTCGCAACACTTGTATGTTTCCATAGCTCAAACTGAGACATAATTGACACATCCGTGTTTATTTAACACCGTGAACGAGAAGCAGTGATAGCCTAATGGTTCAAATATGGCCTCTTAATCGGAGTGTCCGAGGTCAAAAACCAGGCACCTCTGATTTTTCTAAGTTATGTGCGTATTATAAATTACTTATCACATGTTTTAACGGCGAAGGAAACTCGTAAGGTAACCTGCTCACCTGAGAGTTCATAAAAAACATTCTTTCAACGATATGTTAGATCTACCAATTCGCACTTGGCTTGCTCGGTGGATTATGGCCCAAACCTCTCGCTCTGAGTGGAGATCCGGGCCCAACAGGGGACATAGCAATGGGTTGGCGACGTTTATCAACAAACCAATAAACAAAACATTAGTTAAGTTTCCAGATAAGCTTATCGCGTAACGACGAATCAATTGAGTTATAGTACGAAAACAATTTGCTCGAATCAAAAAAGACAATAGCCCATTGATGATATTGTATCAAGCGTCTGTTGATAAACTTCGCCACTTCAAATTGTCCGAAGTTTGCGCAGGATGTTGCAATGGTGCGAAATTTTAAACTAGTTATTAAAAGTAATCTTTGAAGTTCATGTTCTACAAGAGACTACTCATTTTACCGAATTACGATTCGACAATTTTTTAAAGTATTTTTATAAAGACATGATAAAGTCATGTAAGATTTCATATCCTAACTATTATAAATGCAAATGTGAATTTGTTTGTTCGTTTGTAACGGCTTCACTCCTTAGCTACACAACCGATAATTGTACATAAACATCGCTAAGGGTCCTTAAAAGGACATAAAATAACTTTTAGTTAAGTTAACCAATAGAAAAATAACATTTATACCTATAATTTATCTACTTTTATACCTACAGCCTACATGAATAGGTAGGTAAAGCCGCGGGTAAAAACTAGTAATAAATAAGTGACATGACCGGTTGCGCACGATGTTTGTCTAGTCGAATCTCGATGTCTCTTTCTGTTCGTGTGCGTATCGTACGCACACGAACAGAAAGAGACATACAGACTGAGAGATAAAGTCGAATGGAGGAGGGGGGTCGCTTTTTCAAACTTACAAAATAAATTCACATTCATTGCCGATGCATGTTGTCGTCTTTGGCACAGACTAAATATCGACAGACCTTGTTTATAAGTTTGCTGTGTGCCAAAACGGCGCTTCGTTTTTGGAAACTATTACGTGATGATCTTGTTAATTGGTTGATAAATGGTCATCGTTCCTAATAGATATCCTTGTACCACTGGAATAGTACTGCAAGTCCATAACATTGACTTTTGTACTACTTACAATATTAGATCGTCGTCTTTATCAAGATACAGTCTTCGTCATTCTATCTATACATCATCCTTTCGAGGTTGTCTGCTGAACACAGGCTTCCCTAATGAGTGTTTCGCTGTTAAGCGCTGCTGTGTTCTGGTTTGAAGGGTGTGGTATCCCTGTACATATGTATATACGTATCTATCCGAAGCGTTGCAACTTAGTCCTTAGGGATAGTAATGCATTTGTTGCTAACCAAATGTAAGACCAATTTTATCTGGAGTTGATTACATGTCTATGAGGGGAGGTGCCAGTTACCATCAGTTTGACTGCATGCTCGTTTGTTACGTTCATGTTATAGGAAAATTTCACCACGTCTGGCATGCGTTGATGATTGTAGAAGGTGTCGATGTTGCACCGCTGACGAGTGCTATTAGCGTACCCGTTATTCCGACAAAGGGCGTCCAGAGGAACACCGTGGTGTTTTAGCCGGTAGGAGTCCGGCATATCCTCTCCGCTGCCCCCGCACTGACTGGAACCCATGATGGGTTTTTCCACGAAAATAAAAAGGGGCGTCGATGTTGCACGAGAAGACGCTGTTGTCCATTGCCTCAGTCCCTCTGAGTGGTGCTGCTCAAGTCCATGATGTATACAGTCCAAAGTGTATACAACACTGCACTGCCTCTTGTACTTCAGTATATTTGCTGAATCAATTACGTATTGAAGATTTATTCATAGAGAACACACTACAGTCATGTTATTGCTGTTATTATTAATCCTTCGGTATATTAATGTCTTTTAAACTTTTGATTTTTCGTATTTCTGGTGAAGTTTTGTATGATTTACCCTGATACAGGAAACAAAATGAATTTTCCATGTCCGTTCCCGTGGGAACAATAAAACTGAAAAAAATGCGGGGCTGAATTAGACATTATATTATACATATCATACTTAGCCACAAGTACTGTTAACTTTATTGATTCATGTAATTGTCGGTTCGCATAAACATCATGTGATCATCATGTTTTACACTGATTTCGTGTGAACGCCCCCCATTCGTGTATACGTACAACGATAAGGAGAGTCGGTGGCCATTGTGATGATTAAATACGGTATCGTAATAAGAACATATTTGTTATGACACATATTGTTAATATATTATACATATGTATACTGCACGAAACTACTTCATTCTCATGGATCCACTCTCCCCCGGGGAACGGAAGTCGGGGTCTTACTGACTAAAACCGGCAAAGTAGGCCGGCTTAATGAGCGAATTGTATTCCCCATATTCGTCTCATGAGACTAGGAAAGACATAATTACAGCGAAAGTCGCTCTACGTAACATAACGGAATATGCATCAACCTCTGTTCTTCTCCGCTGTTGATTCGCTAGCATGACCGCATCGCATAAGGATCGCATCGCCTGCCACAACCTGTACTACGTCACATACGATAGTTCCGACCATGGCGTGAACAACGGTCGGAAGAGAAGTCGGTCAATACGGAGACCGGACATTCTGCGCTCTGGAGCAAAGTTCGCTTTTCGCACGACGAGGCAATTATCGCCAACCAGTGATGGCATTTTGCCGACTGCTCCCGAGCGATTCGACTCAAAATTTCTCGAAACGTTTTTAATTACGTGCGATAACGTTTATCAGACGGAACGAAGGAAACATGCATCAGACGTATTTGCTGATAATTATAATATCATTTATATTTAGTTTTCGAAGGATATTTCGAAAAAAGTCTACTCAAGGGCTCCAGGACTCTCTCCGAGTCGAAGAGTGGCACAAAATGGCTACTGAATTGCTAGGATTACAAATGGACATTTTTTGAACGTTTTTTACTACACGATATCATTTTGATTCAAAGATTTATTATTTTTAATTTTCCACCACCATAACGACACGGCAAATTGTAGTTCGTCATGTTTGATGCTCGTTTAAGTACTCAAGCACTCGAAACTCAAGTAGTCAGAAGTACCTAGTAGCCATATACTCGTAGATAATGACTTGCAAATACGCGGCGCAGTTACCGTTGAAGCAGGATGTAACCTATTCTATATTGTGATTCTATATTGTGATTCTATATTGTGATTCTATCTATTCTATATTGTGATTTCTATAGTAAATGGTGCGGTCATTTTGTTCACAACACACCTGCTAGCTAACGTTGTTAGATTCCACTAGCCATTGTATACAATTTTATTGTTGCAATAAACTTGGAAATGTAGTAACTATGCACACAAGCGATAAAATAACGCTTAGCGATAAAATTTACTTGAAACAAATGTTTTATACGGAATTCTTGATGTAGGCATAGATAGACACGATGCATGACATAATTAGAATTATATTATTACGTGTCGTAACTGGAAAATAAAATTTTGTATAATGTTGGAGTGTTCTCAGAAATATTATTTACGAATAGTTCAGAAATTAGACCTCTGGTGACGGGGCTCCGGGGTTCGAATCTCTGGCATATATCTCTTGAGTTTTTGGGACCCAATTAGAACTTATTTACTTTCAACTGCGAGGGAAACATTAGGAACTACGTTACTGTAAGTTCTCGGTATATTTCTCAATAGTGTGTGTGATCTATCATCTCCTCTGGGCCAATGTCGTGGTCCATGGTCTACACAGCATAATATAGCCGACCACATGCCCGCGAGCCGAATGCGTCCCAACTCTAGCGAATATATTAGTAATTTATTGTAATGATGCATTTAGCAAGAGTATATCATTATTATTTTAAGTATGTATTTTAACATTGCATTACTTTTGTATATTTCTCTTTTATTTGTTTTTTTTTACCGCCATTATTGCCTTTTGACTGCCCGAAAGTTAGTTAGGAGAGAATGCTTGTAGCATTAAGTTCACCTTTGTACAATTATTATTTTAAGATTCATAAAGGTTAAATAAATAAATATGAAAGAAGTGGACATACTATTCGAAGGCCTAACTTCGTCGATGTATTGTCTGCTGGGTAAATTCAACGTGCCTGGGGCGTTTTTGGGAGGGAAGTCACGTTTTTGGAGGTCAGGCAAGGCCCTTTTTTCGTCAACCTATTTTCAGATTGCAACTTGTACCCACGAACTGCTAACGTTAGCACCTTTAAATATCAGGTTATTTCAGGTTGACCATACCTACCGCGTCGTCAACCCATTATTTTCCCACTGCTGGGTACGAGTCTCGTCTCGGGTGAGAGGGGTGTAGGCCGTAGTCTACGACGCTGGGCAAATGCGAATACGGAGATTAAATACATCTTTGAAAATTTTATTTTTGAAGAACTTTCAGACGTGCTAGTTTTCTCACGATGTTTTCCTTCACTGTTGAAGCAAGCGCTTATTGTTTTTTAATACGCAATAACTTCTAAAAGATAGAGGACCATGCTTGGGATTTGAACGTCTGACCCCCCGATTGAGATTTTAACCAGAGAAGAGAGTTCAGAGAGTTTCAACTATTAAGCCAACACTGCTACCTGGCCCAAACTTTTCTTACTCCAACAGAGAATTTATAGCCTGGACAGAAGT